>KN837102.1:985064-1001312 GCA_000827215.1 Sphaerobolus stellatus SS14 | reverse complement strand
TGTAAAGTTGAGAGCATACTGTCCGGTGAGCATATGCCGTCTGAGATGTCTGTGTGCAGCAGAGAGAGTGGCTGCCGATGTCAGCTCTCTCACGCTGTGCGCTCATCTGGACGCTGGTGCCGGTCTCCTCCAGCAAGCCGTATACGACCGGCACCTTGCTAATTCAAGGGGTGTGCGGTCGTTGGCAGAACGGACTGTCCCCACCTTGGTATTAGGGAGATGGGTATCCTGGAGGGGGGTATCAAATGTGAAGGAGGAGGAGTCTAGGGTATTTGTGTTTGCGTTGACAGACATGGGAGTTGGGCGCGGGATTGTGGGTTTTGTTTGCGATTGCGTTGGGGCAGCAGGTGTTAGTGTGTATCAGAATCGAAAGCTTTTAGCCTGGGGACCTATCGCAGTTGGGGAGAGACCCGAGTTCCGAGGGTGTGAAGGGTCGGCTGGTGAGTATGTGCTACATTCGCAGGCTGACACACCACTGTGGCTGGTGAGGGTCTGGGTTGGAGTTTCTCGAAGTTGTGCGCTGCTACTGCTGCTGGGATAGCTCATTCAATTTAAGCGTAGAGAGGTGACATCGTCAATGGCCAACCGTCTGCACCCACAGCATGAGGGCTGAAGGTCGCTAGAGGGCTGGGTCATCTCTGTTCAACCATTCGTGGCCCAGGGGGGCTCAGGACATGGTGGTTCAGAACAAGAGCCTCTGTGTCCACAAGTCCTTCATCCTCCTATCTCCGCCATGTGCTGTTAATCTGCCCTTGAAGAGAGGGAGGAGGTCATACCTAATTCCTACTTTACTTTGGCTATTTTAGGTTTTTGCAAATGAGCTGAACTCTATGCTAATCACCACTGTTCTGCCTCTTCTTCCTTATAGGGTGCATTGATACTGATAAGGATCACTACATCAATTTTACCACTAGAGCGATGCAGCTGACAACAGTCATTAACTGCAGAGCAGCTATTAGCATGAAAGAAAAGTTTGTAGTACGTGTAACCAACATAACATGAGCTGTTTTACCTCAGGTTTGTCTAGCAGTGTTAGGGAGGGCGCTCTCCAGTGGACTCCGTAGTAATAATTGAGGGTTTTACACTGGGTTAGCAGATTGTGGGTCCTGATTGCTGCCCAAGTTCCCTATCCTGATGATGTTGAGCTACCTTTTGACTTGGCTGCAACATATACTCAGTAAATATTTGGATTGGCTCTTGACTTGCGAATTCTACTTTAATGGGCACAAATTAGCTATCTACTCACCTTCTTACATCTCTGGAGTACAAAACAATTGATATGCTAGACAACTCAAGAATGCACAATCATGATGGACAAGTCTCCCTCTGTTTAGCAGGACAAGAGATAATTTTGAGACTGTTAACCATGTGTTACATATATTATTGGCATAGATATGCTTTTTATTGAGGACTTTGACTTTGACTCAAGACAACTTCTCAAGCTGATTTATATTTTTGATTAACCTTAGTATTAGCATGGCAGTGCGGCTTTTCTCTTAAGTTTTTTTAAAGCTGATCTGGGTTCAAGTACGGCCGCTCTCTTATCCATGCTCTGGCTTGATCCGTGACACCACACTAGGACATGTGACTTATAAAGGATGAAATTACAATCCTCTCTACAAGTAACTAAGTATTCTTCAGGGGGCTTCTGTCTACAGTCTAAAGGGGAAATATGTTGTAGTTTTTCATGCACATCACTGCTGCATCATTCCCATCCTTAAATCTTTTCGATGACGATAATAGCACACTGCACAGTCAAGATGGGCACCACCAATCTATCAACATGTACCAAACAACGCATGGGCACTTGTAGTTGTCCATGTCCGGGAGTTACCAAGGTTCAATTTTCTGGGTCTTTCTGGATTCTTCTTGCCTCTTGGAGTGTCCATCCATTGGGAAGCTGAGCAATGGTTGATGGTCAAGATTTGTGAGAGTGGAATATTATGATTTAATGGAAGAGATTGACATGGGAATACCTGTTGAATTCGAATCAACCATGACAAAATAGGTATGTACTGCAGGAACCTTCGTATGTTTTAAGATCTCTGGCTTAGCGAAATAGCTAGCATGCTATAAGAAGCCGAAAGAGAATTCCAACAATGCTGAATACACGGTCTAATTTATGACCACTGCCATGCATACCAGCCACGAAGGTAATGGTGGCATTGCCGCCGAGTTTTCAGCAAGTATCGGCATTGACAGCATCGTCCTTATCAAGCAGGTCGGAAAGGTCTCTGGCCTTAAACAGCTCATCGACAAGGCCAAGATCTTCGACACCTAGGTCTCCATTGTCCACACCCGCTGGACAACCCACGGTCCTCCCCACATCATCAACTACCATCCTCTCCGTTCTGACAAGAAGAACGAGTTCATCGTCGTGCACAACGGAATCGTGACCAACTTGAATGCAATCAGGACACTTTTGCAGAAGAGAGGGTATGTCTTTGAGAGCGAAATCAATATGGAGACAGTTGCTGTCCTGACGAAGCACATCTTGGACAAGTACCCCGAGAGACGCAGCTCGTTCACGGACCTCAAGGCTGTGTGAAGGAGTCGAAGGGTCGTTCATGTTCGTCTTCAAATCGATTCACTTCCCGAATGAAGTCATCACCACCCGTCGTGGATCGCCCCTCCTCATCAGCCTCAATACAAACATCAAGCTCAAGGTTGACTTTGTCGACGTCGAGTATGCTACCGCTGAAGATTCCTCTAATGCCGCAACGGGATGAGATGGATCTGAATTGAGCCATGTCCACGCTCTCAAGTCTGATTAGATTATTGGAGTTTCGCTCTGATTACTTATTATTACAGCATATACACATTCGAATATTGTCACGATGTATTACGCAGATGTGCGGATCCGCATTTCTTCTCTCTCAATAACTGAAATTAGACCAAACATCCTCTTTTCTCTTCAGGACACATAGCATAGACACTTTGTCACGCCTCGGATGCGCTGAGAACCATTAACCAGCGCTGAATTTCAATGTTGAATAACCATTAATAACCTTATCTCCGAACATCAGGAAAGTTGACACAGAATTCGCTTTAGCGCTTGTGCTAGGAGCGATAGGCGGTGGTATATAGTCTATATACCGACTCCTAGCTTCGATTAGCGAATCCCCTATTACCTAGTGCTACCTAGTACTACCTAGCACTATGGGGAGTTTAGCGTGGCATGTTTTACTGATGAAAATCTAGTAGCACAGGTCTAGATATGGTTAATGAACCGGGTTTACCATGATCTAAATCATACAATTATTCCGTTCAATAATCTCCCGAGAATTGCGCACATCAGGACAGGAAAAATCCAAATCATTTCCATTTCGAACATTTTCATGGAGGCTTCCACTGTTGAACGTTACATAACAGTGAATTATGGTACCTTGACCTAGCAATACAATAAGATTACATCGTAATACAATTAACTATACACTGCCAGCAGTTTCTTCATTGCGCCACTTCCTAACCACTGCCGGTTCTTTAAATCTAAACCTCAAAAACAACGAATTAATGACCACCGAAATGCTAGACAACGCCATGGAGGCACTAGCCCACACAGGAGGCAACGTTATCCTCTTGTCGCCGATTTGGTAGAAAGCGCCAGCAGCCAAAGGTACAAGACACACGTTATAAACGCATGCCCACATGAAATTAGTAAGAATCTTCCGTCGAGTAATGCGAGCAATATGATGGATGGTGAGGAAGGACAATAAAGGAGTGGTGCGTGAGAGCAGAGTGAAAGATGCCGTGGAAAGCGCAATAGACAAGCCACTGCCCATAGCCAAGGAAACGTCCGCCTGAGCGAGGGCGGGGGCATCGTTAATTCCATCACCGATGAAAGCGACGAGTTTCCGCTTTAAATCGGTGGGAGCCTGGGTCTTCTTGGAGACACTGGTCGAAGCATCGAGTTCACCAGCTTGAACGCGCTTCACCCAATTTTGCTTGTCTTCGGGTAATGCACTGGCTATGACAAAACGACTTTCGATCCCGACACTTTGTGCCACACTGCGCGCGGTTGTTTCATTGTCTCCTGTCAGCATCCACGGTTGAATACCAAGCCTTCTCAATTCGGCGATGAAAGTGGCTGCCTCTGCCCTGGGAGGATCATGAGCGCCGAGTTGTGCGACGATTAAATGTTTATCTTTGAGGAGGATGGTCGATAAGGAGGTACCATTTCCCGTCAATGATGAAGATAATTTAGCTGAAATGAGGACAACGCTCTTTCCGGCCATCTGCCATGTTTTTAGAGTCGCCTGAGCATTCTTTGTATCTGTTTCCGTCGGATATTCAGCATTAACGTCGTCCATTAATTTCTCGTTTCCTACGGCGAGTTCGATCTTGACAGATGAGATAGAATTTGAGGCATCCCCGGGATCAAGAACGAATGTTTCTTCACTTCCGAGGCCTTTAAGTGTATTATTGAAAGTAATGGTCTTCACCAAAAGCCAAGCCACCAATCCTCGTCCGGGAATTTCTTCCGAGGAAACAAGCTCGACAGAAGGAATAAAGTGACCTGGAAGTCTTCCGAGTTGCGTATCGCACCATTCCCTGACGCCCACGGCAACTGGATGAGTCGAAGCATTTTCCACTGAACGTAGCATAGACACAATATCTGCTTGTGCTTTTCCGCCATCTTGAGAATTGAGGAATAGTTTCACGTCCTCAGTCCCAACACAGACTTTGCCTTCGGTGATGGTTCCTGTCTTGTCCATAACAACGGCGTCCACACCACTCGAGAGCGCATAGAAAGCTTCGCCTCCACCGTTAGAAAGGACACCATGTTGCACAGCGAGCCCAATTCCGACCATTTGAGCTGTTGGTCCGGCAAGTCTGATACCTGAATAAATTTCAAATGTCAAATTATGTTCTTGGTTGAATTAAGATTAAAATAACTCACCACAAGGGCAAGCAACGACAAGGACGGCAACACCAAATTGAACGGCAAATAATGTCCAGCTACCACCTCTACGGGTGTCCAGAAATTCTGTTGGCAAATCACCGAGATAGCCTCGAAGAGCCCATACTCCAAATGTGATGCCAGCAACGCCAACGAAGAAGGGAACGAACCAGCCAGTCAAAACATCGGCAAGTTTTTCTGCTCCTGCTTTCCGACCCATTGCATCTCTGACGATGCCAACGATTCCGTCTAGCATTGTATGACCTGGTAGGGACGTAATCGTGACAATTGCTGCGTTTGGTCCTGCATTGATTGTTCCAGCAAAGACTGTGTCTCCAGATTTCTTGGGTACAGGTGCAGCTTCTCCAGTAAGTGATGCTTCAGTAAAAGACGCCAATGGAGACTTTGCCGCAAAAATACCATCAAGAGGAGGAGAAGAGCCTACTGGGACGAGTACGGCGTCTCCAATTTCCAAAAGAATTACTGAGACTTCTTCTGGCCTTCCATCTTCCGTTGAAACTAACAATCCTGTAGACGGAAGAGTTGAGGATAATGCAGAGATTGCAGAACTTGTCCTGTGTTTGGTCAAGCACTCGATGTAGCGCCCGCTGAGAATGAAGAACTACCAGCCTGGGGATGAGTATAAACGGCTAAACATCAACAAACAAGCGCCACTTACCATCAAGAACACGGTGCTGTCAAACCACCCCATGTCTCCACCCATCATCCCCACTATGGGAGCTGTGCGAATATCGAGGATCATCAATGCTAAGCTAGCGAAATAACCAACAGAGGTGCCCAGTACGACAAGACTGTCCATACTTCCCCAACGAAACAGTCTCTCTATCCACACCTTGCGCATATTCTCATCTCCTCGTCGAGTTCTCCACACTGATTTTACCCCTTTCAGAGCTCTTTTGTAAAAGAACGATCCGACACCAAATTGAACCGGTGTTGCTAGGGCAAATAGACACCTTGCGCAGAAGCCACAGCGCCACCTGGTGGCTCCATGACGTTGCGCGTCTAATGGCTCCACTGTGGTTGCGCTGTGGCTTTCCCATGGCTTAGTGCTGTTTTTGTACATTCTTGTATCAACGACTATCATTTTTTGACAATCTTAACATGGAAGAGTTTATTCTCACCCGTCGCCTATCTTTCTATAGTCTTTTAGACAATCTCCTTGAGGAAATGGACCGAGAATTCCTTCAGAAAGAAGGCCGTCTTCGAGTGGGCGGAAAAATTAATTTATTTGAGTTAGGGGATATAATTTGGAAAGAACAATTTCGGTGAGCTTGCAAATGCTGTATATGAGGTAGAGATCGCTGATCCCATCATCCATGAACAGCTTCACAAGAGCTGAAGTTAATCAACTTGTTGAAGTTCTTGATTTACTGCCATTCATCAGCTGTCCAAAATCGAGGAATAGAGAAGACCGGATTACTGCCCTGTGCATGCTTCTTCGCAGATTAGCATTTCCCTCTCGACTTGCTGATGTGGAGATGCAATTTGGCTGGGAGAGGTCTAGATTTTCTCGTATCACTCATCTCACGGCCCGCTTCCTTTGGCAACGATGGAAGCATTTACTCCGCTTTGATCCCACCCGTCTCACCAGAGAAAAGCTTACAAATTTTGCCAAGGCTTTTAAATCGAAGGGTGCACCCTTGCACTGCGTTGCCGCTCTGATTGATGGGACACTACAAAAGAATGCACGTCCCGTTCGGAACCAACGTCTCGTATATAATGGCTGGAAACGAATGCATTGCCTCAAGTACCATGCCGTTGTCTCCCCAGATGGTCTCGTAATCCACGTGTATGGCCTGGTTGATGGTAGGCGACATGACGAAACTGTATACAAGGAAAGCGGACTTTCGGCAATTTTGGACAAGCATTTCTGGACTCCCGACGGGAATCCTCTCTTTATTTATGGAGATCCCGCATACACAGTCTCTGCCCACATCATGTCCCCATTCAAAGGACCCGTGATTACCCCAGAAGAGCAAGCTTTTAACTCAGCTATGAGTCGGGTCAGAGAGCCAGTAGAATGGCTTTTCAAAGAGGTTACACAACAATTCACACTTTTAGATTTTTCCGGAAGTCAAAAGATTTTATTAACTCCTTGTGGTCTCTTCTACTTAGTTGCTATATTACTCTGCAATGCACACACCATCCTTCATCACCCCCAAATCCCCCAATATTTTGCTTGTCCACCACCTTCTCTTCATGAATATTTTACAGGTGGACCGGTAGAGGATGAAGCGTTGGATTCATGGTGTCTAGACTCAATGTGGAACGAGGTGGAGGTGGAGGAGAATGAGGGGGAAGGGGAAATAGAAGAGGGAATGTAACCGGAAAGATCTATGAATTAGTTAGAACAATTTCTTTGTAAAAATTCGAAAGAAAATACCAATTATTTTTGTGTTGAAGGACCGTCTTCATAAAGTCAAAAAGCTGTGATTCACGATTCCTTTCTTCATCTTGTTGTTGATTTTGTTGTTGCATCTGCGCCCTAGATAAATCAACAAGGGTGGCAATACTGTCTGACAAACGATCAAGCCCCCCGAGGAGTTCATGCTGGCGCTGATCCTCCCGTTCACGGACTTCTTTCAGGAGCTCTTCATCATCCTTCTGCCGCTTTTCAATGATCCGTTCGATTGCCGATTGGCGCGGCCGCTTCACCGGAATATTCTCCTTGTCCTCAGTGTCTAAACCACTCGGACCGGCACTGGCATGCCTAGAAGAAGGTCAGATGTTATTTGGTTACGATATAAAGAAACGAAACATACTTTCTCTTTCTCTGGCCTTGCTTCTCACGTACTGTAGCTCCCTCCAAGTGTGAGACATCGGTGAGTGTGTCTCGATTGACAACACCCAACATGGCGGACTTGCGAAGGTCCAAGGCGGCCTGCTGCTCAGCAGAGACCCGCTTCTTGCCAGCTGCAGTTTTCTGAGTCTTCACCTCCTCATGAGAATCAACTAGTGATGCTAATTCTGTCAAGTTCTATAAGAAAATGATGTTAGAAAGGGCAGCACCGAATATGATGGAGACATACCTCAACATGTTCGTCCACCTCTTCGTCAGTGCCTGTCTTCTGAAGTGATCTGGTTTCGTTTTTCTAGACAAATACATTAGCTTCAATACATTTAGAATGATAGACAACATACCCGATGCCCGTCCAGAATCTTATAGAACCTAGCGCGACATGCAGAACCGGTTCGACCAATCTCCGTTCCAACACTTCTACTATCCTTGCGAAGCTCATCAGCGAGGTTCTTCCATGCCTTCTGGGTGTCTCTTCGAGGCTCTTGAAAGGGCTTATGTTTAAGGACCTCTGACGCAAGGAAGCGATCTTGCCAAGGCAGCCAGCGAGGACTTTGTGCATTAGTTGATTGCCTGCCGACTGCCTGGACTTCGTTGATAGATTCAGAGGAGTCGAATAGACAAGGAGGGGATGGTGACTTGGGGGATTCAGCGTGTACCACGTCACTCTCGGTTGGATCCTCGTTCAACGGTAGAGGGCCAGTTTCGCAGTCACATGATGGCGATTTCCGAGCTTGTAGAGGCAGCTCACGTCGAGATTTGCTACGGGTACTGACCATGGTAAGTGATAAAGGAGTTGAGCAGTGTACTAAGCAATATAGTCTTGAAGAAAGAGTTGGAAGGATGAATAATGTGTCGCATTGCATCACAGCCATGGGAAAGCCACAGCGCAACCATGGCGGAGCCATTAGACGCGCAACGTCATAGAGCCACCAGGTGGCGCTGTGGCTTCTGCGCAAGGTGTCTAATAGAATGACAGTCCCCAAGGTCGCATTTCCCCAGACAGGAGTATCGAGTTGGATTTGGAATGCGTTGGATCCTTTCAAAAGAGACATGCCCACAACCGCAACAATAAACGTTGGTATGGCAAAGATGAACGATATTATGACGAGAAGAAGGATATAGCGTTCTTCCTGGAGGCGAGCTACAGCGGCGCGATCTTCTAAAGAGGTCGGGGCCTGTGCTGAGGCCGTAAATCCGTGCGAAATAATAGCATTGATTATGGTTCGAATTGTCAAAGAAGACGGGTGTGGTGTATATATCACTGTTGTTTGAGAAGTTGGGAGGATTATTGGGGTAAAGGTGAGCGAATGCTTTTCGGCGAGGTCTGTTAAAGTGTTTGTGACTTTATTAACCGCTTCCCTGTTTAACCGTCAGAAGAGCCACTATATGCGCAAAAATGGGTATCTACTGGCTATTCATTCCTCCTATCTTAATGGCAACGGTTCTTTCCGATGTTGTCGCAGGCTTGGCTGCACCTTGCTGGAAGATTTCGACGACAGTGCATTCGAATCCTGCATCTTCGATCTCTGTTCTTACAACTTCCGCGCCACCTCTGCTGGTCACGACGATAGAACCGCTGTTTCCAATCAAGTCGACGGAAGGCGACGAAATGCCGGAAACGCTTTCCATGGCTCGAATGACGGCTGAGCTGCAAGAAGAACAAGTCATGCCTTCGATCGAAAAGATGACTTTGTATATAGCTCGGGAGCGTTGGCAGAGGGTGACTTTACGGCAGATGTTGACTCGATGAGTTCAGCTCCATACCCTGCGTCTTCGATCAACTGCTTGATACCGTTGGCATCCAAGATGTTATTGTTGTGGAGGACCAAGGCAGACGAAGGGATAAGCGAAACCTGGCACGATTGTATGCCATTAGAGGATGATATGATGTTGGTAAGGGTAGAGGTGCATGTGCTATCAGGGTTTGTATTATTAATTTGGTATAAATGGATGAAGCTGATGACTCACCTGCATGTCATTCCCTCCAGAACAAATCTCGTGTGGTAGATATCAGCTTTGTGAACAGGTCCAGCTGCCTCTAGTCCCTTCTCTGAACGACAGGCTTCGCACAATTCCTTATGTCTTGCTTCATGGTCGGATAGTTCAGACGGGCGCACGCGAAGCGTCTTGCAAAGATAGTGCATCCATCGTGACGGTCCCGGTTTGGAGTATGCAGTTGCGGATGAGTGCACCTGGACATCGAAGCCTGAGGCGTCGAGGTTCTTGACCAAGGTCTTGAGGTTTAAGGAGATGGGGTGGGTAAATGAGACACGGTGCTCAGCGATGGCGACGTCTACGTCGGTCACTGAGCTCGTTGTCAACGACGGTGATTATTTGGCGGATAGAGTCCTCGCAAGACGAGCAGTGGAGGTTATCGACTCGCAGTATAGTACGTGTTGGAGTGTTAGACATGATTAGGATACCGGCAAAAACTAAGGAGAAAGGTTGGAGCACGACTTGGAGGCCTTTTAAGACTTGAGGGATTTTCGCGTCTGATTACGCGTTAGAGGCATTTTCGCGTCTGATTACACATTAGAGGCATTTTCGCTGGCGCCCGCCCTGATGGCACAAATCCCTCAGCTGACAAAGCACATTTCAGGTAGTCGTCGCGTACGTCATCCTCCTTGCTGCCCGTCGAGCCAGATGAAATATCCATCCTGTGAGTCATGTTCCATTGTGAAACCTGACATTATCTTATCCGACGACACAGGTATACAAATGCTTTACAAATTATGCATATTTTGCATCAATTCTCATTGCAAGCGTACCAGGCGGGGACCAAGGGAGAAGTTCGGATAACAGAATGTATTTCTGCTCCGGGCCATAGCGGTTTAGCACAGACACACTGCGTACGCGTTCCATATTCACCGCTTCCTGCACTATCATTCCATCTTTGTCTGCATTCTCTCTGCGCGTTACCTATCTTACCACTACCCTTGCCCTGCCGACCGCCCTATATGGCTCTCAGCTTTCCTATCTGAAGTAGGATGAAGGTTCTACTTCGTCGAAACACTCTATTGCTGGCTATTTATATGTATCCAAGAAGGAATTGGAACCAGTCGGTCACATAGATATGTGGCATACCTACCACACGCGCGGGCACGACAAACTTGCCATTATCAATATTTCTAGCCTATTTTCCCCGACCATCTGTAAGGTGACGTTATCAATATCTTGAATCTCCCTTCTCTGGTTGATTCAAATCGATTATTCTCCCGAAAGAAGGGTTTCTTCCATGTATCACTCCGTCAATTCATGCCCATTTCGGTTTGCAGCTTCCATGTCGCTTCGATTTCTCTTAAATTCCGCCACCCATTGAAGAAATGGGGCAAGGATATTAATTCAGGGTGTTCATGCTGTAGTTTTGGAAGCTGTCAAGGCACTCGCAAGAACTATAGCTCTTGGTTTCGAATGTAGAAGGTCTTACTCCCTGCAGACCACCATTGTTTAAACCATCGGACACCGACGGAACAATATATTTCCCGACTTCTTTTGTCTGGTGTTCCTTCGTTTTCCGAGCTCAACTTCATAGGGTTGTTTCTGTGCGTATCAATGGATTATGATGGAAGATTTAGTAATCTATTTGACAGATGGGGTCATCCTTGGCGCTTCGACAAAAGGGAATAATTTTATTTATTTATTATTTATTCCCATAATTTGTGATGGTACCACATATCTTAAGAGAGCTCTGGAAAAGAAACTGAGGATGTCGCTCTGTACCAGAGCAGAAGTTTTAATTACAAGCCTCGTTGGCCTAATGGTAGGGCGTCTCCGCGCAAGACGAGATATCCTTGGACTTCCAACCGCCTCTGAGGAACGAGGAGCGGGAGTGTCCAAGGGTGTGTTAAAATCTCAGGAAGGATGTGTTGGAATTTCAGGTACGGAAGCATCCTTATTCATCGCACTTACGAAAGCTCTTAGGTAATTTGCTCCTGTATTTTAGAGCGGCTTTTCTCTTGTAAAAATTTAAGGCTTTTTGCCCTCATCTTATACCTGCGATTACAACAGGATGTTGAGTGCTGTGTGAGGGAAATATATGCACTCTAGCCTGTGTTTTACAACTGCCGCACGCCCGGTGAGGAGCGGGAAGAGCTACTAGACGTGCAAGCATGCACTATTAATAGCGCGAGCAATGCTGTCGGAAATTTCTCAGGAGAAGCTTGTGGGTTCGATCCCCACACGGAGAAGAATTTTTTGCGCTACAGGCGTCCTTTTCGAGAATTTGTTTCGCTTGATTTTGCCCTAATCATGAAAGTAACAAGCGTGCCAAGCACTCGAATTCTCTGCACAGGCTCACCGTGCAGGTTCGTATCTCCTACGTATTCGCTGTTTTTGCGTTTGAAGGCATGTTCTGCACCCTTTTCGAGGATATTTTGCAGTAGCCTTCTTCATCGATAGAACCGCGCCAAATAGCCGCTATCCCTAGAAGTTACTGCCTGCCACGTCTCTTGCCCAAAGCCCCATATATTTACTCGTTGTTTCTAGAAATATTTTCATACATATAAGCAACATCGGCTTGTAGCAGGCTCCAACGATGCTGAATAAATGGTCCATTTTATGACCATTGCCAAGCATACCAGCCACGAAGGCTTCGTGAACAGTGGTATTGCCGCCGAGTTTTCGGCAGGTATCGGCATCGACGGCGATCACCCTGACGAGATCTTCCTATTCAAGCAGGTCGGAAAGGTCTCTGGCCTCAAAGCACTCGTCGACAATGCCGAAGTGGACAAGGCCAAGATTTTCGACACCCGGGCTCCATCGCCCACACCCGTTGCGCAACCTACGGTCCTCCCCGCGTCGTCAACTGCCATCCTCTCAGTTCTGACAAGGAGAACGAGTTTATCGTCGTGCACAACGACATCGTGACCAACTCGAATGCAATCAGGACGCTTTTGCAGAAGAGGGGATACGTCTTTGAGAGCGAGACCGATCGGAGGCGGTTGCTGTCCTGATGAAGCACATCTGGGACAAGTACCCCGTGAGACGCAGCTCGTTCATGGACCTCGTCAAGACTGTGCTGAAGGAGCTCGAAGGATCGTTCGTGTCTGTCTTCAAGTCAATTCATTTCCCGAATGAAGTCATCACCACCTGTCGTGGATCACCCCTCCTCATCGGCCTCAAGACAAACATCAAGCTCAAAGTTGATTTCGTCGACGTCAAGTATGCCACCGCTGAAGATTCCTCAAATGCCCTCAAAGGCCGTGCGTACCGCCTTATCTCCGCACAGCCCTATCTAACCATTCCTTAAGCCAATTCCTCCTCGTCCTCCCCACCTCCTCCTCCAACCTCGCACCTCCCGCTGCCGTCTCCGGTTCCAAAATGCAACGCTCCCAATCTTGCACCTTCATCTCCGAAGACGGCATCTCCTAACCCGTCGAACTCTTCATCGCTTCCAACGCCGCCGCCATCATCGAACACACCAAGCGTGTCCTCCACCTCGAACACGACGACATCGCCCACATCGTCGACGGCTAGCTCCAGATCCACCATCTCCGTGAAGACGAGAAAAACCCAAACCTCACCGCCGGCGCGATCGAGACGCTGGAGATCGAGCTGGCGGAGATCATGAAGGGGAAGTTCAAGCATTTCATGTTGAAGGATATTCATGAGCAGCTTGATTCGGTCGTTAACACCATGCGTGGATGGGTCAATCTCGATGCGGACACGGTCAATCTTGAGTGGCTGAAAGCCTATCTACCTACCATCCGTTGTGGGCGCTGTACCGTGTTCTGTGCATGTGGGACATTGTACCACTCTGCCGTCGCGACGCGTGCGATATTCGAAAAGTTGACTGAAATACCCGTCTCTGTCGAACTCGCCTCTGATTTCCTAGACCGCAAGACGCCCATCTTCAGAGACGATGTGTGCGTGTTTGTCTCTCAATCCGACGAAACGGCGGACATGATCCTCACTCTCCGATACTGTTTCGAACGTGGTGCCCTCTGTCTCGGTGTCGTCAACACGGTAGGCTCTACGATCTCTCGGGAGATGCACTGCTGTGTGCATATCAATGCAGGGCCGGAGATTGGTGTGGCGTCGACGAAGGCGTATACGAGCCAGTATATTGTGTTGTTGATGATGGCGTTGCAGCTTTGTGAGGATCGGTTGAGTCTTAGAAGACAGAGGAGGACGATCATTGAAAGGTTGAGGCATTTGCCGAAGCAGATTCAGGTGTGTGTTGAGTGTTGATGGGATGTGTGCATGTAGCTGATTGTTTTGTTTAGACGGTCCTGAATCTGGATAACGAGCTGTAGGAGTTGGCGAAGACGATGTTGAGTTCTAAAGAGTTGTTGATTATGGGCCATGGATTCCAGTGAGTAGCCAGGCGGTTTGATCAAGGAGATCGCCTACATGTACTCAGAGAGTACGTCTCTTAGTTTTCATTGGCTGTTGGTGTAACTCACGTGACCCTTCTTTTTAATGACAAACAGATATTTTGGCCGGTGAACTGAAACACGGTCCCCTCCCAGGGTATACTCCTCCTTAATGTAAATAATCCTCCTCGCTGACGCTCGCCAAAAGGTCCAATTCGCCTTCGCGCAAATAACCGCGTAAGGCCAAGCCCATCATCATCTACAACGACAACGACACGAGCGTGCCTGCGTCGGCGATGAGCATCTGCGTGTCGAAGACGGTGGATTGCTTGCAGGGTATTATCAATGCTATTCTGTTGCAGCTGTTGAGTTAACATTTGGCGGATATGAATGGGTTTGATTTCAATTTTCCTAGGAATTTGTGAGTTTTTTTTTTTTTTGGATGGTATTCTTTGGAGTGGTTGGGGAAGCGGACGGTTTGCTGGTCTTCGACCGGCTTCATTGCATTTTACCTTTATGTTTTGATAAGATTTGTTACTGACTTTGATTTCTTTTCTTTCTGTAGGGCCAAGAGTGTCACGACTGAGTAAATTGCTTTCTCCTTCCTCGATGTCAACGCTCTTCGGATGCCTGCACTATGGACTCTTATCACCCTTTGACTTATTGTTACCCATGCCTTCAACTAAAATCATCCCATTCCGTCCCTCGTTCGTTAGTTTCGTTCCCTGGACTCTTGACTCTCCTTAGTTACTTACTCTTAGTGCTTACTTACTCTGCTTTGTTGTTGTCAAGGACTTGAAATTAAAAAAAAAAAAAACATATTTGCGGTTTTTCGTGTATGATTTATTATGTGGGATTTTGTGGCTTGGCCATTGGATTCGTTGGTTTGAATGAGTAAATACGTACAGACAAATGATAAAGTTTTATTGTATGCGGAGATCCATTTTGCGACCACTGGATATAACTTGAGATACCAACAAAGGCTCCATCTCCCTTTCTCCAACGCTACATAGGTGTTCCACTTGACACTCTGCTCTTGAAATGCTTCAGACCTCCTTCAAAGAGTCTATTTTACTCAGAGTTGGAGTTCTTACCCATGTAGATGTTCCGACGTATATAAACATCTTGAGACAAAGCTGTGTGCTGCTGCGATTCAATAAGACAGAAGATCGTCCACTTTCGGCAGCCTGCAACCTCTAGGCACCCAATTTCATGTCAGCCTCATACCTCAAATAGCAACAACGACAGCTCCTAGATGCAACATGTAAGACCGCAGTTCTATTCTAAATAGATTGTACTTGTTTTCTGCGGTCCCACCCTTACTTTTATGGATCTGAATAAGAAGCTATTTCACAAATCTTGGAAAATATTCCATTGTATTGTTTTGAGCTTTTCTCACCGATTGACAGCTTTTCAATATTTCGGCTGGCCAGAAATGAGCAGTTGAGTATGCTAGTACGGGTAGACAGACTTTCGTACAGTCTCAAAATTATCTCTTGTCCTGCTAAACAGAGGGAGACTCGTCCATCATGATTGTACATTCTAGAGTTGTCTAGCAAATCAATTGTTTTAGTACTCTACAGATGCAAGAAGGTGAGTAGATAGCCAATTTGTGCCCATTAAAGTAGAATTCGCAAGTCGAGAGCCAATCCAAATATTTACTGAGTATATGTTGTAGCCAAATCAAAAGGTAGCTCAACATCGTTAGGATAGGGAACTTGCGCAGCAATCAGGATCCACAATCCGCTAACCCAGTGTAAAACCCTCAATTATTACTACGGAGTCCACTGGAGAGCGCCCTCCCAAACACCGCTAGATAAAACTGAGGTAAAACAGCTCATGTTATGTTGGTTACACGTACTACAAACTTTTCTTTCATGCTAATAGCTGCTCGGCAGTTAATGACTGTTGTCAACTGCATCGCTCTAGTGGTAAAATTGCTGTAGCTAAATTGGGTTTAATTCCAGCGTTCCGTTTAGTTTCATTTTTTTTACATGGCAGACATGGCAGATATTGGGTGGGCGTTAGTCGTGAATTAATCCCTAAACCTGGAAAACTAAAATCGCTTTAGCCAATCACGGATGGCGCCTCATATACCTGACCTGACCGTCATAGACCTATTGGCTTACTATACTTGAAAAATCAGGGGATCGAGGACGGTGCTAAGTGAATAGCATTGGACCTGACCAGCGGAGATTCGATTACGAACTTCG
>KN837102.1:889219-909448 GCA_000827215.1 Sphaerobolus stellatus SS14 | reverse complement strand
TAGTCTTATTAGGCCCCATGTACCTAATAATGATACTCGGTTCCCTAACCGAGAAGCCAAAACCTTTTATGACTTTGGTAAGGATGACAAACAAGAATGGTTTGTCAAGGAGATCATTGGACATGAATGGACCAATGATGGACTACAGTTTAGAGTCCAGTGGACTCTAGGAGATGTCACCTGGGAACCCCTCTCAGGTGTAAAAGAACTGGAAGCTCTAAACCGGTATTTAGAGCTTTGTGGTGTCAAGCGACCGCGCGATCTTCCTAGAATAGGAAGCAGAAATAATAATTCCTCAAAGAAGAGGAATTAACGCGCATATATGCAGGTATATGTGCCTATATTATATGCCACTATGGTAGCACGCAGTGTAACTAGCATGCCACGATCTTATAATAACTATAAGACACGTTAATACCTCAATAATAAGTGTTACGAGCTGATCCTAATGAAGGGTTCCGAAGCGTGACCGAAGTAACAAATGAAGTCACACTAAAGAACGAAGGGTTAGAACCAAAGGACTTGGCTTCAATGTCGTGGGTTGCGTCGTCTCGAACTGTACGTGTCCTTAATTTGGAACAGATTAGAACCAACAATATAAGAGCAGATTCGAATACCGAAGTTCCAAACGAAGTGTTCGAACGAAGTCCGAATGAAGTCCCAAACGAAGGTAGGACTTCGGAGTAAGATCAAAGGTTCGAGGTGAAGTTCGTAGTTGATCTTTGAAGGCTGTATTTGGTTCGGAGGTAATAGAGGTCTGAAGTATATAGAGGGAATGAGCACTAGGCTCGAGTTATAGGAAGGATATACAATAGGTCTATAAGGCTTAAGACCTAAGGTAGGGTCTAATTTCCGACTGGAGAAACTAGCTAAGATACATGTACTTATATACTATAAGTCCATGGACAAAAGTGGAAGGAAGTATTACAAACAAATAAGTCAAATGCGGAACAGAGCACGACATAAAGTGATAGAACAATGGGTATAAGTGTATCGTCGAATAGCGAAGGTTCAGGGGAATCGTTAAACGAATAATGTGAATGATCGAAAAGGTATGACAGACAAATATGCAATACAAATATAAGTGAACAGAGGATATCTCATGAGAACAAATAAGCGAACGGAAATATGCCATAAGAAAAGATAAGTGAACGGAAACAATACAAACGAAATGGGAACAGGCATGACAAAGTCTCATCTGTCAGAATAGAAGTAGTATTGAAGACCAATTGTGTCAGGTCCGGAGAAGACTAATAATAGGCTTATGGAATAGTGGAGCGGATAGTGTGATAGAAGGAAGTAGGTGGGCAAAGGCATTGCCCTCGGGATCAAGAAGAAGTCAGGATGTGGGCAAAGGGTTTGTTGTGCAGACACGGAGACGAGGTGAGAAGCGAAGTCCAACAAAGTAAGATGGGAAGTCCAACAAAGTCCAAACGAAGCTCTCCGAAGGTATGTGACCTTCTCCGAAGCTTCGTAGAGGTTAAACGAAGTCACGTGTTGTGACACTTAAGCACGGGGCTTAACAATAAGGTATTATTGCACATATATGCACATTTATTACTATACAAGTAATAATAGAACGACTCAGCCTATGAGTCGCCAGAGATCAGATCAAACTATGAATAGTTTGATCAGAGGCACGTGGAGCCTCACTAAGCACTGATGCGATCAGTGCCAGCCGGTTGGCTGCCGGTCGAAGTATAAATATACTTCACGCGTGTTCCTGGTGTCTAACGACTTGACCAGAACCATTGCCTAGGTAGTGACCTAGTCACTGCCCACACCCACTGCTTGACTCCCATGAGCTAAGCATCTAGTAGCGGTAACACTGCTGAACTACTGTTGCGTTTTCACGATCAGCAAGCCAAACATGATGAGAATCGTGTAGAGGTAGGTGCCATATCAGGTGCCTGCTTCGTCTACCACCCAAAAGGGTGCGACAGGTGTTCTACATATGTAGAACATCTATTAGCGGACATTGACCAACATCCTGCTAAATTCTCATTCCCTAGGGATGAGATATTGAACCAGATACATGAGGCGTGGCCCCATGTTAGTGGATACATCACCGAAACCGGTGATGAGCGTGACACTCTTGAAAAAGAATTATTTCAAGAGAGGTCCGACAACTGTCGCCTCCGGGATGAAGTGGATGATCTCCAAGAGAGAGAATCCAGGAGTTGGAGACTCGACTCGTGAGTCTCCAAACTACTTCTCCAGTCGGTGACCGCGCAATTACGGTCACCTCCCCAACCAATGCCTACTTGTCAGACATCGGACCACACCCTTTAGCAAGTCCTGAAACACAGACTTACTCTCGCAAGCGTCCTCGTAAATTAATCGAGGACTCTAGTTTCAGGAACCATGTCCTGATATATGATGAGCGACCAGAGTATTGGTCGCTCCATATGTGGAACACCCTGAAGCATTGGCACACCAATCCTATGAGCATCCCCAACATTATTAGGGACGACAGTGAGGGCTACTTCCTTGAAGAGGATGTAGACGTCACGGCCTGGATATCCAAAGTTTTGTCAGATATTACCCGCCCCATCTTCATGCATCAGATGAAGGTGGTTTTCGGTAGCCGTCTCAATTTTGAGACTGCATTCAGTGGATTCCCTGCAGATCTACTTAAGCCTAACCACCAAGGTCAGATGTGGTTAACTGACTATTCAACTCCATTGCGAGTTGGGTCCCAAATAATTAAGGGACGCCCAGACAAATCACAGATGCCTGCATCTGTGAAACTTCCCAAAGGACCAGACTTCCTAGTGCTGGTCCTTAAGCATTGTTCTCTGACCAAAGAACAAATTTATAACAAAATCATACCTACATGGAAAGGCATGAAGAAAAGCGGCCCTGTAGCGCCACTGGCACTGAATGCACTGCATATATGCATCTAAATCAGCGCCCTCCTGCCCCAAATAAGGGCAAGTGACCTGTGACTGGATCACTTCAGTCACGTCTATCTGTTCATGCACCGACACCAGCTAAAACTGGTGAATCTAGTCAGCAGCGTCTGGATGCTGACTTGGATTCCTACCATCAAGTGCATGAACCGGTGCTTCCATATGATGAAGTACCACCTAGTGGTACTCCGAATGTGGAAATGGATGTACGAACAATATCTGGTACTAGCAGTACTCTTCCAAATGAGAGTACCATGAATGTAGATCAGGAGTTAGATGATCTATATCAGTGACTGCTAGTAGCAGTCAGCCAGGGAGGATGTAACAGATATATTCTGTTATATTATTATATATGTATTATCTTATATACATGTATGTAGTATATACTTAGTGTGGACACCATAAGTGTCCACAACAGCCTGTATTTAGCATGCCGGCACATTAGGCGCCAGCATATATCTTTTTAACCACACCATTGTACTACCTTACTCAATATTACCTGAGTTCAGTTAGTCTGCGTGTGATAAGATATAAACAAACTTGTTATAATATTCCCCTGGTGATTTGGTATATTTTAAGTACCAAAAACCTAAACCTACCAAAGGGTCAGGCTCATAAACTTTTACCAAAGTTTATAGGACCTTATAAAGTCCTGGAAGCTTGAAATGAGAGCTCCAATGTCATACTTGAACTCCCTGAAGAGCTCAAAACTAGAAAGATCCATACAACCTTTCACAATAGTCTTATTAGGCCATATATACCTAATAATGATATGCAGTTTCTGAACCATGAAACCAAAGCCTTCTATGACTTTGGTAAGGATGACGAACAAAAATGGTTTGTTGATGAGATTATTGGTCATGAATGGACCAATGAAGGTTTGCAATTCAGAGTCCAATGAACTCTAGGAGATGTCACCTGGGAGCCTCTCTCAGGTGTAAAGGAATTAGAAGCTCTAGATAGATATCTAGAGCTGAGGGGTGTTAAGCACCTGCGCAATCTTCCTAAATTAGGAAGTAGAACAGCAAATTCTGCTAAAAAGCGCAGGGAATATTCTTATGAATATTCAATTGTCTAGGTGACGGGGAATTCACATCACCTTCAGTGCTTCTGCGAAATTGGTGCAATCTCACGTCCCAGAAACTGGGACATCAGTAGCACCCTGCGCTACTATTCACTCAGTAGCAGCCTTGGCTGCTGCTTTGTCACAAGCATGGTTATTTCCAGGCTCAATAGTCTTCCCTGAAGACTTCAGCTTAGGAACTATTAATAGTTCCTTCATCGTGGGGACATTCTATTCATAGATGTCCTGATCTGATTGAACACAGTATTCAATCACTCAGTAGCCTCCATAGCTTCCACTAAAACAATCTCAGCATTATCTTTGAGATTGATCAAATCTGCATACTCCTTATGGAGTCTGCCTACTTCACTAGCTTGGATAGTCAAGCTACTGTCTTCATTTTCAGTATCTCCTTCATCAGGAGATATGCAATCAGATCTATCAGGGGCCCCACTGAGGTTGTGCCCTGAATCTGAACTGGGAATTATTCCCCAAGGGGAATCTGGGCCTGGAGTGGCTGTGCCTGAAGCTCTAGCCACTCATGATAGGCATAGCATTGGCATAGATGTGCTGGCAGCACCTGCCACACCAATGGGTGACTGTACCCGTACTGGTACAGTCTGGGGACTGTGCACTCTCACATTCTTGTCACTCAGGTGCTTCAGGGTGAACACCTCAGTGGTCTGTTGAGGGTCAACAGACAGTTGGTGGGGATCTGTCAGATCCCCTGTGGTGAGTCCTTGAGGGGGCTCATCCTCTTCTCCAGCTGGCATGGACAGCTCCTCTGCCTGCTTGTGACCACAACGAGTGCTCATCGTGGGTTATACTATTTGTATAAATACAAATAATATGGTTGAGACTAGTTCTTAACCCATGGTACTTCCATGCACATGTGCACGTTGAATACCCAAAGTACTACCACACAACTATGTTGTATGTTGAATACTCAAACTTTCAGGAGAAATTTAAAAAAGATATAACCTGTTTGATATCTTATTATCACACAATACTAACTGAACTCAATTATATTTGAGTATTCAGTAGTACAGGGTGTGAAGTAAAGTATATGCCAGCACCTAATGTGCCAGCACACTAAATGTGAGCTGTTGTGGATACTTATGGTGTCCACACTACTTATTAAATAGCCTATATGTACATAATATAATACATATTAGATATAACATTTATTATTATGTTACATCAAATGACTGTACCTCCCATCTATACACATCCTTTAACCATGAGAAGCAAACAATGTCAAGCCCTTGGAGCACAGGTGTTACAGGCTGATCCTAATGAAGGGTTCCGAAGCGTGACTGAAGTAATGAATGAAGTCACACTAAAGAACGAAGGGTTAGAACCAAAGGACTTGGCTTCAGCATCTTGGGTTGCGCCTTCTCGAAATGTATTTGTCCTTAATTTGGAACAGATTAGAACCAACAATATAAGAGCAGATTCGAATACCGAAGTTCCAAACGAAGTGTTTGAACGAAGTCTGAACGAAGTCCCAAACGAAGGTAGGACTTCAGAGTAAGATCAAAGGTTCGAGGTGAAGTTTGGAGTTGATCTCTGAAGGTTGTATTTGGTTTGGAGGTAATAGAGGTCTGAAGTATATAGAGGAGAATGAGCACTAGGCTCGAGTATAGGAATGATATACACTAAGGTCTATAAGGCTTAATGGGCTAATTTCCAACTGGAGAAAACTAGCTAAGATACATGTACTTATATACTATAAGTCCATGGACGAAAGCAGAAGGAAGTATTACAAACAAATAAGTCAAATGCGGAACAGAGTACGACATAAAGTGATAGAACAATGGGTATATGCATATTGTTGAATAGTGAAGGTTCAGGGGAATGTATAAACGATAAATGTGAATGATTGAAAAGGTATGACGAACAAATATGCAATAATGAATATAAGCGAACGGAGGATATGTCATGAGAACAATAAGCGAACAGAAATATGCCATAAGAAAAGATAAGCAAACGGAAACAATACAAACGAATTGGAAACGAACATGACGAAGTGTCACCTGTTGAAATAGAAGAAGTGTTGAGGACCAATTGTGCCAGGTCCGGGGAAGACTAATAATAGTCTTATGGAATAGTGGAGTGGATAGTGTGATAGAACAATGTAGGTGGGCAAAGGTGTTGCCCTCGGGATCAAGAAGAAGTCAGGATGTGGGTCAAGGGTTTGTTGTGTGAACATGAAGACGAGGTGAGATGCAAAGTCAAACAAAGTCCAAACAAAGCTCTCCGAAGGTATGTGACCTTCTCCGAAGCTTTGTAGAGGTTAAACGAAGTCATGTGTTGTGACACTTAAGCACAGGACTTAACAGCAGGTGTGGAATGAGAAGGATATCCAACCATGGCAACATCAACTTCCCATGCATAATGGAGAAGCTCCATTGGATAATGAGAGTTGTGGCCATCAAGGAGAAGCAGATGTGTATCACCATTAGCCTTATCTCGAGTCTGCAGATCAAAATCTTTCTTGAACCAGCTCATTGCTAGCTCAGTGTCTATCCATCCGTTTGGTGAATGACAGATACTAGAATGATAAATGAATAAACTGAATCAAAAACATAAGCATATATGCAGACTTACGAAGCCTGGGAGACATTGTTATTTCCCCATTTCTTCATATGATTATGTCTCTTGAAAATGGTGGTGGGACGCAGAGAAGTGTCATCAGCACAGATGGTTGCAATTGCTGTAATATTCTCTCGATCTCCACTGCCCTGGCGGAACTGCCGCTTTGACCCTTTCCATCCAATAACACGTTGACTGCCTTGGTTTGAGAGGGTGAAGCCAGTCTCATCCATACCATATATATTCTCTGGTCATATTCCAAGATCAACAATGAATGGCTTGAGTACATTTTCGAACCAATCTTTCACAGCTTCAGGATTAAGAGCCTGGGCACAAACTGTCTCAAGCAGCTTGTGTCAGGGGACACCCCTAGATTTCCGCCCGGAACCTTTCCGCTCGGAACTACCCCTCGCGTCAACCACCCTCAGGGATCGATTCCACGCAGGATCCACCCTCAGCACATTCGTCGACTCCTGTGGCCAGAGAGTGGGAGGTTTGGTTGGAGACAGTGGTCATCTGGTGGAGAGTATATGCGCATATAGTCATAGTGCATGAGTGATGGGTTGTTTAGCGCCGGTCGGCTTTCGGGATCGTTTCATTGTTTCTCCATTCGCTTCCGCTTCCTTTGTTTTCCTTCTCATTGGTTCGTTCCCCTTTCTTTATTGTTTCCGAGTTCGTCAGATCATTGTTCATTTTCCTTTCGGGGTTTGTGTTCCCGTTTCCGGACAGTATATAGTGGGCTCACTCTGGCAGAGGCAATCCAAGTCTTTCTCTTTGGATTTCCCCTCTGCTAGGTGAGATTCCCTTGCGTGTATATATTTCGTTTACTTATATATCTTTAGATTTCCCCTCTGCTAGCTCTGCGTGACGTCCGCTCGGCTTCGAGGGTTGCCCTTACAGTCCCCAAACTGTACCTGCAAGGGTACAGTCTCCCATTGGCACAGCAAGTGCTGCTAGCACTTCTGTGCCCAGTCAACACCTATTGCGAGTGGCTAAAGCTTCGGAAACAGCCACTCAAGGTCGAGATTCCCCTTGGGGAATCATTTCCAGTTCAGATTCAGGGCACAACCTCGGTGGGGCCCCTGATAAATCTGATCATGCATCTCCTGATGAAGGAAGTATGAAAAATGAGGATGGTAGCTTTACTATTAAAGCTAGTGAATTAAGCAAACTCCGAAAGGAGTATGTTGATTTGATGAATCTCAAGGAAAACGGTGAGATTGTGTTAGCGGAAGCCATGGAGGCTACCAAGTGGTTGAACACTGTGTTCAACCAGATCAGGACATCTATGAATAGAATGTCCCCAATGATGAAGGACATATTTTTAGTCCCTAAGCGAAAGTCTTCAGGGAAGACTATTGAGTACAGAAATAACTGGGCTTGTGACAAAGCAGCCACCAAGGCTGCTACCAAGTGAATAGTAACACAAGGCACTATTAACATCCCAGTTACTGGGATGCAACAGGAAGAATGCACAAAATTGACCCAATCTTGCAGAGGAAGGGAAAGTGATGAGAATTCCCCATCACCTAGGAGATTGAATATTCATAAGAATATTCACAGTGCTGCTCTAAGTGAGCAGAGTGAGGACTCACAGCTGCGATGCAGCCGTGACACACATACAGTGTATGCACACGAGACATGTGATGAACACGTGACTAACCCATCACGCACACATCGAACACGTGACATACATGTGACTGAGGACATGTGCACGAACTTTCAAGAGTCCGTGCAAAATAAATCCAGACGTGACACATCTCCAATTAACACTCAGCATGAGCCGGTGAGTGTTAATAATACCAACAGAAATAATATATCTGTTGTGCAAGCTATTCAGGGAATACCTGAATTAATTGAGCATTCCTGGCATTCAATAAAAGAAACACAAAGCATTGATATGAATGCTTTGAGAGAAGAGATAAAAGAAACTATCTCTGCAACTATTAAAGAAAAGTTGTGTTCTGATGCAAACATTGTTACCACTGTCTCTCATTCTATGACAGCACTGGACGCCAATGCCCAGTACTGGAGCAATCTTAGCAATAAGGCCACGTGACATAGCCGTAGAGCTCTTGAGCTACAACTCAAGATGGCTGAAGAAAAGGTTAACACCCTTTTATATGACAAAGCACCTGAGGAGGAACTTCTGGAGGCTGCTCAGGAAGCACATACTATACACTTCCAATTAGACCAGAATACACATTTACGTGAAGCTGGTTTAATGCCTGATGTCAGGAGTGACTAAAAGAGAGTTGCCCAGAAACCTTGTTGATTCCAAGACTGGGGACTAACTACTAACTACAGGTCCTTATATACTACAGAGATAGTCTAAATATAGAATACTTCCAGAATCTTCTGTGCCCTTCCATAACCTTCTATAACCTTCCATGGCTTTCTATGGATTCCATAAGCTTCCACAAGGTTCCACAACCTTCTAGTAGGATACCATATCAGGACGTACCCTGACACCTGAACAACAAGTGAGGTTCAGGACAAACACTGGAGGGAGGGTAAATAATCCATCCAGGGAGTATGGAGTAAATCCCATACATGAGGTGCATATAGGCAGAAATGAGGCTGATGCACCTTTACACCAACAAAGTACACCTGCATTGTTGATGACTGCACAATTGAATGGTGCAGTAGTCAATAGGACAGCTGAATACAGTGGTATTCAGCAGATGGTGAGGCAAGCTGTTCAAAATGCCTCACATGGAGCTGAGCCAGAAAAGTTGTTTTTGGCTAAAGCCGGTGTTAAAATGGGAAACCCTCCCACTTACAGTGGTGAGCGCAACCTCGAAAAGTTTGAAAACTGGGTTGCAAGTGTACTTCAATTCATGTCGATGTACAATCTACTGGGACCTCGAGTAGGCAAGGTTCAATTGCAATTCTTGGGTCAGTGTTTGACTGATGAAGCCCAAGAATGGTTCTACTGACAGGTAGAGTGGTTTGATCAAGAGATCAAACACTGGGACCAGGAATCCGTGATAATGGGACTCCAGAAGTGGTTCATGCCGACATTGTCAATGAATCAAGTTGCTGTCAATTATGACAACATCATGCAAGGTTATATGACTGTGCAACAACTTCAGGAGTTGTTGAAACTGGCAAAACAGATGATTGAATTGCCAGACATGTATTCATATAGGAGGAGATTTATGAATTCGCTAAAACCTGACATAAGAGAACAAGTTCTCAGGAAAGATTTTACTCCTGAGTTTAGCAGTATTGATGAACTTGTTGATGAAGCGGTAACATTTGATAATGCAAAACATTATACCTCTGGTTACAATAGTAACCATGACAGCTCCTATTTACAGAAAGCTGCAACTGCAGAGCACAGTCGTGCTCAGCATACAACTACTCAAAATAAGAGTAGTACGAATCAAAATGCTGGATCATCTAAACAGCATAAATCTGGAAATAATCCAGTCCAGAGACGTCTGACAGCTCAGTTGTTGTCAACAGGGGGGGGGAAATGTGAGAGTTAATCCCACATACAGTAAAAACCCAGTAAAATCAGGTAATATGGTGAACAGACCCAACCAAAGCAATCCTGTTAGGACTGCTGCAAAAGCAACAATACTGTTGTCTGCTTTAACTGCAACCAACTGGGTCATATTCAACCTAATTGTCCATTTCCTGACAAGGACAGGAGAGTTGCAGGAGCAAGAATAGAAGAAGTTATTCTTGAAGAAGATGAAGATCAAATTGAAGAATTTGACAATGCCACTCCTCATCCTGAGGAACAGCAAGATTGGGAAGACCAACCTGAAGAGGATGAGCAACAATATTGTTTCGATGATGAAGAATACGAAACGAGATCCATTGACAATGAAGTTGTACATGTCAATGCAATCATTAAAGATTCAGGCTATAATGGTCATTGCAGACTCTATGGAATTAGAGTCCAGGAAGCAGAGACTGATCTGAGAGTCTCTGCAGTGGTGCAGACAGGAGAAAAGGAACAGCCTGTCTATGCCCATCAAGCCAGGAGGAAAGCTTGACCTTTACCGACAAGGGGTAAAGAGAATGAGACTATCAGTATTTTGGGATATATCAGGAACAAAGGCCCACTGCCTTTTAGACAGTGAGTGTGAAGGAATCATGATGTCAAGTGATTTTATGAGAGCCAACAAACTGCCAAAGTTTGAATTGGAGAAGCCTGTTATATTACAACTGGCTTGTGTGGGAAGTAAGTCTACTGTTCAGTATGGACTTACCACCAAAATACTTCTCAGCAATGAGAAGTATGACAAATATTTCAACATAGCTAATGTCAATTACTACAATGTTATATTAGGAACTCCGTTCTTACGTTGGTTTGAAATCTTATAGGATCTCAAGAATAACTGTGTGAAACTAGGTAAACTTAGTTTCCCCAACAGGTTTGGCAATATAACCCCAACCAAAGCAGACGAAAATGAAAATTGTCTGCTAAAGGAAAAGCCAAAGGCTCTTCCTGCCTCCACTTTGAAATGAAGCCAGGAGGGTGAGACTAGTAAAATAATACAATTAGTCTCACCATCAATTGCTGCTACTTATGGAAGCAGCAAACCAGGAAGTAGGGGAACTGAACATCATATTTATGGTGTTCAGAGTAAAATATCACTTAGTAAAAGTGATATTCCTGCGCTGAGAGAAGCATGGCAGAATAAGTATGCAGATATCTTTGGAGATCTTCCATTGGAGTTACCTCCATTTAGGGAGGTAAATCATGAGATCAAGCTAATTGATCCATCGAAAATGATTAGGTATAGGACTCCTCAATGTCCTGAATCACTTAAGGAACAATTGATTGATAAAATCAATCACTATGTTACAGCTGGATGGTGGCAACAGACATTGACACAACAGGCTGTACCCATGCTCTGCCTTGCTAAAAAGACAGGCAAATTGAGAACTGTGTTTGATAAATGTTTACAAAACAAAAACACAGTAAAGGATGTAACTCCTTTTCCTGACCAAGACATGATTCATAATGATGTGGCCAGGTCTCAAGTTAGATCAAAGATTGATTTAACTGAAGTGTATGAACAGATACGCATTGTGGATAGAGATGTAGACAAGTCTGCATTTTCCACAATATTTAGGACTTATGAAAGTCTTGTGATGCAGATGGGTGATTGTAATGCTCCATCTACATTCCAGTGTTTGATGATGATGATCTTCATTAAACAAGTAGGATGATTCATTCATGTTTATTTGGATGATATATGTGTTCTCCATGTCAATAGAAGAACATGAAGAACACTTAAGTCAAGTGTTCACATTATTACGTGCAAATCATTTATACCTGAGTAAAACTAAGGTAGATTTGTACTCGGAAAGGATGGACTGTCTTGGGCATGTAATTGATGACCAAGGTATTCATGCTGATACAGATAAGCTGTATTGTATTCGTAGCTGGCACACTCCAAGAAGCTACAATGAAATCCTGCAATTTGTAGGATTATGCAATTATCTGGCATTATTTTTACCAGATATTTCAGCATATACCAGCCCATTAACTGGTATAAACAGAAATAACCATCTGTTTGAATGGACTCCATTTCTGGATAAGTACTTTAATTGCATAAAGCACATGGCGACCAAGCATCTAGTTCTAAAAGTGCTTGATTGGAATTCACCACTAGATATATGGGTGGTGATTGATGGCTCCAATTTCGGTGTTGGAGAATATATTGGACAAGGAAAAGAGTGGAGTACTTGTCATCCTGCTGGATTTCTATCAAAGAAATTCACTTCAGCACGGCAAAATTATCAGACTCATGAACATGAAGCCCTTGCTGTACTTGAAGTGCTTGTCAAATGGCAAGACAGATTACTAGGAAGAAAATTCTTTATAGTTACCAATAATAAGAGTCTTACATTCTTTAAGATTCAAGAAACCCTCACAGCATGACAAGCTCACTGGTGGGATTTCATTAGTAGATTCAATTACGAACCTATTCATGTTCCAGGTGTCTTAAATGTAGTAGCAGACTGTCTATCTTGCTATTTTAAGAATGATCTTCCAGATGAAATTCATCCAGAATGGGAGTACGTTGATATTGATGTGCGACTTGATCCTGATGGAGATACTCTGCCAGTTGACCAGTATGTTGAAGTAACAGCAAATAGAGAAATCTGAGTATCTGCTGCTGTGCAACGCACCAAAAGACTCAGGGAAAGAACTGAGTCTAGGGAAGAAGAGGTGGATCAATTAGTGTTATCAGAAGGTGAACAAATTGATTCTAATAATGAAGATGATGTACTTGTTTTCAATTCTGGTGCTGACAAAGTCAATTTGCATCAACATATTGAAGGAGATAATTCTTTCCTTAATATAGTTAGAAATAACTATATTAATGACAACTTATTATCCAAAGTTGTCACAGATGTTTCTGCACATAAGCAATTTGCCATGTGGGACAAACTGCTATTTACCAAAAATCAACATGGTAGAGATGTTCTCTGCATCCCAGAGGATGCTTTTCTAAGGGGGAGAAGACTGGTCAAAATTATAATTAACCAGGCACATAAAATTATAGGACACTTTGGAGCCTATAAAACTGCAAAATATATTCGTAGATCATACTGGTGGACCAGTATGGTGAATGACATTGAGTCATTTTGTCAGTCATGTGGACAGTGTCAAACATCCAAGACTGATAATCGTAGACCAGTAGGTCTACTGCATAGCCTTCCAATACCTAATGGACCATAGGTCTCGATAGGTATTGATTTCATCAGTCCTCTTCCTGAGGACAGAATCAATGATGAAAAGTATGACTATTTAATGGTAATCATTGATAGATTTTCATCACAAGTACATTTAATACCAACAAATGTACATGTTACAGCTAGAGGTGTAGTATGGCTGTATTTGAAAGAAGTAGTCCAATTACATGGACTACCAGAATCAATTGTAACTGATCATGATTCTAAATTCACTTCTATATTTTGGAGTGAATTACAGTGATTAATAGGTACTAAATTATTAATGTCTACTTCGTTCCATCCTCAAACAGATGGAGCAACAGAATGAGCAAATTGTTCAATTCGGCAAATACTAAGAACAGTAGTTGCTAATGATCAGTATGATTGGGCAGAACATTGTCCAATGGTAGAATTTGCTATAAATAGCAGTACTAGCAAATCAATGGGATATGCTCCCTTTGAAATTATATACAGATATATGCTGCATATAAATCTACCCACTGATTTTAATACCAAATATAAAGGTATTAAACAATCTGCTAAACAAGCAAAATGGAATATAATGGCTACACATGATGCCATTATAGAGAGTCGCATTAGACAAACAATTAATGCGAATAAGAAACGTAGACCAGGAAAATAATATTTGTAACAGATATATTCTGTTATATTATTATATATGTATGTAGTATATATGTATGTAGTATATACTTAGTGTGGACACCATAAGTGTTCACAACAGCCTGTATTTAGCATGCCGGTGCATTAGGTGTCGGCATATATCTTTTTAACCACACCATTGTACTACCTTACTCAATATTACCTGAGTTCAGTTAGTCTGCATGTGATAAGATATAAACAAACTTGTTATATCTTTTTTAACTTTCTCCCGAAATTTCGTTATTCAACGGACAACATAATTGTTGTACGGTAGTACTTGGTATTCAATGTGCACAAGTGCATGGAAGTACCATGGGTTAGAATTAAAAGAACCCCGAAAGTTCTAATAGTTAACACACAAGATAATTGTGTGTTAAATATTTGGTATTCAACGTGCTAGACAGCACGGAAGTACCATGGGCTTGAACTAAAGTCAACACCATAGTATTTGTAGTTCTACAAATAATATATATACACTATGATGAGTCACCATCATAGTGGTAGAAGGATGCGGGCAGATGAGCTGTCCGCACAGGCTGTAGAAGGTGGTGAGCCCATCCCAGGACTCACCATGGGGATCTGACAGATCCCTCCTCAAACTCTGTTGACCCCCAACAGAGCACTGAGGTGCTCGCACCGGAGCACCTGGATGAACCATATGTGCAAGCATATGGTGCACAGACTGTACCAAGCCGGGTACAGTTGCCCCTTAGAGTGGCCGGCCCATCAAACACAGCCACTCAGGGTTTAAGCCCCAGCCGATTGGCTGGAGCTTCAGGTATAGCCCACCGGGGTATTGACTCCCCATGGAGTATTGACTCCCCATGGAGTATTGACTCCCCACAGAGAGTGGCCATTGCTTCAGGCACAGCCACTCAGAGTTTATATTCCCCTTGGGGAATTGATCAGGGATCAGAATCGTGGCAAAACCTCGGTGATGCCCCAAGCAACCCTGATCACGTGTCTCCTGATGCAGGAGAGACGGATGAAGAGGAAAACTTTACTATCCCAGCTAGTGAAGTAGGTATACTCCGTCAGGAGTATACAGAATTTATCAATCTCAAGGACAACACTGAGATTGTATTATCAGAAGCCATGGAGGCTGCTGAATGGTTGAACACAGTGTTCAACCACGTCAGGACATCTATGAATAGAATGTCCCCGCGTATGAAGGAACTATTTATAGTTCCTATTAAGAAGTCTTCAGGGAAGACACGTGAACCTGGAAATAACCAGGCTCATGACAAAGCAGCTGCCAAGGCAGCTACTGAGTGAATAGTAGCACAAACCGCTATTATGGAACCAGTTCCTGGAACAGGAACTGATGATCACGTATACTTACACAGTCTTGCATCCCCCGCGATGGTGACAGGCAACCCCTGTCGCCAAGACAGCAGAATATTCACGAGAATATTCATCACACTGCTCCAAGTGAGCAGAGCGATGATTCACAGACGCAGCGTGGCCGTGATGCGCATACAGGGTATGTGCGTGCCACATGTGATCAACGCGTGATGACTCAGTCATGTACGTGTCATGCACGTGACATACACGTGACTGAAGGCATGCACATGAACTCACAAGAGTCCACACGTCAGAGACACAACTCGTCTCCCATTAACACTCGGTGTGAGCCTGTGAATGTTAATATGCGCGACAGATATAATCTGTTGACTAATCAAGTGATTCAGGGGGTGCCTGAATCCATTAAACGTTCCCGGCATTCAATAAGGGAACCACAAAGTATTGATATGAATGCTTTGAGAGAAGAGATCAAGGAGACAATCTCTGCAACTATCAAGGAGAAGTTGTGTTCTGATGCAGACAGTGTAACCACTGTCTCTCAATCTATTCTAGCACTGGACGCCAATGCCCAGTACTGGAGCGACCTTAGTAATAAGGCTGCAAGGCGTAGCCGTAGAGCCCTTGAGCTGCAACTCAAGCTGGCTGAGGAAAAGGTTAACACCCTTTTACACAAGGAAGCACCTGAAGAGGTGCTTCTGGAGGCTGCTTGAGAAGCATGAACTATATGCTTCCAATTAGACCAAAACACGTGACTTCATGAAGCTGGTTTAATACCTGAACAACAAGTAAGGTTCAGTGCAGATACTGGAAGGAATGTAACAAGTCCCTTCAGGAATTATGGGGTAAATCCCATAAATGAGGTGCATATACCTCGGCCTGAGGCAGATGTACTGTTTGGACGACAAGGCACTCCTGCTTTGTCTATCTCTGCACAATTAGAGGTGCAGTAGTCAATATGACATCTGAATACAGTGGTATTTAGCAGATGGTGAGGCAGGCAATACAAAATGCCTCACATGAAGAGGAGCCAGAAAAGTCTTTTCTGGCTAAAGCCAGTGCTAAGATGGGGAATCCTCCAACTTACAGTGGTGAGCGCAACCTCGAGAAATTCGAGAACTGGGTTGCAAGTGTACTTCGCTATATGTTGGTGTACAACCTGCTCACACCTCGAGCAGGTAAAGTTCAACTGCAATTCTTTGGTCAGTGTTTACCTGATGAAACCCAAGAATGATTCTACCGGCAGGTAGAGTGGTTTGATCGAGAGATCAAACACTGGGACCTGGAATCCGTTATGATGGGACTCCAGAAGTGGTTCATGCCAACATTGTCACTGAACAAAATTGCTGTCAATTATGACCGCATCATGCAGGGTTCTATGACAGTGCAACAACTCCATCAGGAGTTGACTAAGCTGGCAAAACAGATGATTGAGTTGCCAGATGCATATTCATATAGGAGAAGGTTTATGGATGTACTAAAACCGGACATCAGAGACCAAGTTCTCAAGAAAGGTTTTACTGCCAAGTTCAGCAAGATTGATGAACTTGTGAAACAAGCTGTAACACTTGACAATGCCAAGTGTTATACTTCGGGCTACAATAGTAGCCATGGCAGTGTTTATTTACAAAAAAACTGCTACTGCTGAGCACAGTCATGCTCAGCATACGACTACTCAGAATAAGAGTAGTAATCCAAATGCTGGAGCTTCTAACCAGCATAAGTCTGGAAGTAATACTGTCCAGAGCCGTCTGACAACTCAGTTGTTGTCGACAGGGGGGGTAAATGTGAGAGCTAATCCCACATATAGTAGAAACCCAGTAAAACCGGGTAATACTGTAAACTGACCCACCCAAAGCAATCCTATTAGGACTGCTGCGAAAGCAAACAATACTGTTGTCTGCTTTAACTGCAATCAGCCAGGTCATATTCGACCTAATTGTCCATTTCCTGACAGGGATAGGAGAGTTGCAGGAGCAAGAATAGAAGAAGCTATTCTTGAGGAAGATGAAGGTCAAATTGAAGAATTTGACGAGTATGCTCCTCACCCTGAGAAGCAACAAGAGTATGAAGATCAACCTGAAGAGGATGAACAGCAGTATTGTTTCAATGATGAAGAATACGAAACGAGATCCATTGACAATGAAGTTGTACATGTCAATGCAGTCATTAAAGCATCAGGCTATAATGATCATCACAGACTCTATGGAATTAGAGTCTGGGAAGCAGAGACTGATCTCAGAGTCTCTGCAGTATTGCAGACAGGTGGAAAAGAACAACCTGTCTACGACCATCGAGCAAGGAAGAAGGCTCGCCCTTTACCTACAAGAGGTAAAGAGAATGAAACTATATCCATGTTTTGGGATATAGTGGGAACAAAGGCCCACTGCCTTTTAGACAGTGGGTGTGAAAGAATTATGATATCAAGTGATTTCATGAGAGCCAACAAACTTCTAAAGTTTGAATTGGAGAAGCCAGTTATTCTGCAATTGGCTTGTGTGGGAAGTAAGTCTACTGTTCAGTATGGACTTACTGCCAAAATACTTCTCGGCAAGGAGAAGTATGATGAGTACTTCAACATCACTAATGTCGATTACTACAATGTTATTTTAGGAACTCCGTTCTTACGTCGGTTTGAGATCCTATTGGATTTCAAGAACAATTGTGTTCAAATGGGTAAACTTAGTTTTCCCAATTGGTTTGGCAGTATAACACCAACCGAAGCAGATGAGGATGAAACTCGTCTGCAAAAGGAAAAGCCTAAGGCTCTTCCTGCTCCCACTTTGAAATGAAGCCAGGAAGGTGAGACTAGTAAAATATCACCAGTAGTCTCACCATCAATTGTTGCTACCTATGGAAGCAGCAAACCAGGAAGTAGGAGAACTGAACAGCGTATATATGGTGTTCAGAGTAGAATATCACTTAATTTAAGTGATATTCCTGCGTTGAGAGAAGCCTGGCAGAACAGGTATGTGGATATCTTTGAAGATATCCCTTTGGAGTTACCTCCATTTAGGGAGGTAAATCATGAGATCAAGTTAATTGATCCATCGAAAGTGATTCGATATAGGACTCCTCGATGTCCTGAATCACTTAAAGAATAATTGATTGATAAAATCAATAATTATGTTACAGCTGACAGATGTCAACACAACAGGCTGTACCAATGCTCTGTCTTCCTAAAAAGACAGGCAAACTGAGAACTGTGTTTGACAAGTGTCCGCAAAATGAAAACACAGTAAAGGATGTAACTCCTTTCTCTGACCAAGACATGATTTGTAATGATGTGGCCAGGTCTCAAGTTAGATCAAAGATTGATTTAACTAAAGTGTATGAACAGATACGCATTGTGGATAGAGATGTAGACAAGTCTGCATTTTCCACAATTTTCGGGACTTATGAAAGTCTTGTTATGCAGATGGGTGACTGTAATGCTCCCTCTACATTCCAGCGTTTGATGACTATGATATTCATCAAACAAGTTGGTCAATTCATCCATGTTTACTTGGATGATATATTCATGTTCTCAATGTCAATAGAAGAACATGAGGAACACTTGAATCAAGTGTTCTCTTTAATCACTTATACCTGAGTAAAACCAAGGTAGATTTGTACTCTGAGAGGATGGATTGCCTTGGCCATATTATTGATGACCAAGGTATTCATGCTGACACAGATAAGCTGTATCAGCTTTGTAGCTGGTGCACTCCAAGAAGCTACAATGAAATCCTGCAATTTGTAAGATTATGCAATTATCTGGCATTGTTTTTACCTGATATTTTGGCATATACCAGCCCATTGACTGGTATAAACAGAAATAACCGTCCATTTGAGTGGACTCCATTTCTGGATAAGTGCTTTAAGAGTATAAAGCACATGGCAACCAAGCATTTAATTCTAAAAGTGCTTGATTGGAACTCACCACTTGATATATGGGTGGTGATTGATGGCTCCAACTTTGGCGTTGGAGGATATATTGGACAAGGAAAAGAGTGGAATACTTGTCATCCTGCTGGATTTCTATCAAAGGAATTCACTTCAGCACAGCAGAATTATCGGACTCATGAACATGAGGCCCTTGCTGTACTGGAAGCACTTGCCAAATGGCAAGACAAATTATTAGGAAGAAAATTCTTCCTAGTAACCGACAACAAGAGTCTTACATTTTTTAAGACTCAAGAAACCCTCACAGCTCGACAAGCTTGCTGGTGGGATTTCATTAGTAGGTTCGACTATGAACCTATTCATGTTCCAGGTGTCTTAAATATAGTAGCAGACTGCCTGTCTTGCTATTTTAAGAATGATCTTCCAGATGAAGTTCACCCAGAATGGGAGTACGTCAATATTGATGTACAGCTTAATCCTGATCGAGATACTCTGCCAGTGGACTGGTATGTCGAAATGGCTACAAACAGAGAAATTAGAGTATCTGCTGCTGCTAGACATACCAATAGACTCAGGGAAAGACCTGAGCCTAGGGAAGAAGAGGTGGATCAATTGGCTTTACCAGAGGGTGAACAAATTGATCCTAACAATGAAGACGATGTTCTCATTTTCAATTCCGGTGCTGACAAAGTCAATTTGCATCAGCACATTGAAGGAGATAATTCTTTCCTTGACATAGTCAGAAATAACCATGTTAATGACAACTTATGATCCAAAGTTGTCACAGATGTCTCTGCACATAAGCAATTTGCAATGCGTGACAAGCTGTCATTTCCCAAGAATCAACTTGGTAGAGATGTTCTCTGCATCCCGGAAGATGCTTTTCAAAGGGGGAGGAGACTGGCTGAAATTATAATTGACCAGGCACATAAGATTATAGGACACTTTGGAGCCTATAAAACTGCGAAATATATTCGTAGATCATACTGATGGACCAGTATGGCGAAAGACATTGAGTCATTCTGTCAGTCATGTGGCTTGTGCCAAACAGCCAAGACTGATAATCGTAGACCAGTAGGTCTACTGCATAGCCTTCCAATACCTAAT
>KN837102.1:845954-856791 GCA_000827215.1 Sphaerobolus stellatus SS14 | reverse complement strand
CGCTTCCCTGTTTAACCGTCAGAAGAGCCACTATATGCACAAAAATGGGTACCTACTGGCTATTCACTCCTCCGATCTTGATGGTAACGGTTCTTTCCGATGCTGTCGCAGGCTTGGTTGCAGCTTGCTGGAGGATTTCGACGACAGTGCATTCGAATCCTCCATCTTCGATCTTGGTTCTTACAATTTCCGCGCCATCTGCTGGTTACGACGATAGAACCGCTGTTTCCAATCAAGTCGACGGAAGGCGATGAAATGCTGAGAACGCTTTCCATGGCTCGAATGACGGCTGCGCTGCAAGAAGAACAAGTCATGCCTTCGATCGAAAAGATGACTTTGTATAGCTCGGGAGCGTTGGCAGCGGGAGACTTTACGGCAGGCGTTGACTCGATGAGTTCAGCTCCATACCCTGCGTCTTCGATCAGCTGCTTGATACCGTTGGCATCCAAGATGTTATTGTTGTGGAGGACTAAGGCAGACGATGGGATAAGCGAAACCTGGCACGATTGTATGCCATTAGATGACGATATGGTGTTGGTAAGGGTAGAGGTGCATGTGCTATCAGGGTTTGTATTATTAATTTGGTATAAATGGATGAAGCCGATGACTCACCTGCATGTCATCCCCTCCAGAACAAATGGTGCATGTGCTATCAGGGTTTGTATTATTAATTTGGTATAAATGGATGAAGCCGATGACTCACCTGCATGTCATCCCCTCCAGAACAAATCTCGTGTGTTTGATATCAGCTTTGTGAACAGGTCCAGCTGCCTCTATTCCCTTCTCTGAACGACAGGCTTCGCACATTTCCTTATGACTTGCTTCATGGTCGGATAGTTCAGACGAGCGCACGCGAAGCGTCTTGCGAAGATAGTGCATCCATCGTGACGGTCCCGGTTTGGAGTATGCAGTGGCGGACGAGTGCACCTGGACATCGAAGCCTGAGGCGTCGAGGTTCTTGATCAAGGTCTTAAGGTTGAAGGAGATGGGGTGGGTGAATGAGACAAGGTACTCAGCGATAGCGACGTCTACGTCGGTCACTGAGCTTGTTGTGTCAACGACGGTGATTATTTGGCGGATAGAGTCCTCGCAAGACGAGCAGTGGAGGTTATCGACTCGCAGTATAGTACGTGTTGGAGTTTCAGACATGGTTGGGATGCCGGCAAAACCTAAGGAGAAAGGTTGGAGCACGACTTGGAAGCTTTTTAAGACTTGAGGGATTTTCGCGTCTGATTACACAATTAGAGGCAATTTCGCGGCTGATTACACATTAGAGGCACTTTCGCTGGCGCCCACCCTGATGGCACAAATCCCTCAGCTGACAAAGCATATTTCGGGTAGCTGTCGCGTACGTCATCTTCCTTATTGCCCGTCGCGCCAGATGAAATATCCATCCTGTGAGTCATGTTCCATTGTGAAACCTGACATTATTTTATCCGAAGACAGAGGTATACAAATACTATACAAATTATGCATATTTTGCATCAAGTCTCATCGCAAGCGTACCAGGCGGGGCCCAAGGGAGAAGTCCGGATAACAGAATGTATTTCTGCTTCGGGGCCATAGCGATTTAACACAGACACGCTACGTACGCGTTCCATATTCCCCGCTTCCTGCGCTATCCTCGGTCCCTCTTCGTCTGTGCATTCCCTCTGCGCGTTGCCTATCTTACTACTACCTTTGCCTTGCCGACCGCCCTATATGGCTCTCAGCTTTCCTATCTGAAGTAGGATGAAAGTTCCACTTCGTCGAAACATTTTATTGCTGGCTGTTTATGTGCATCCAAGAAGGAACTGGAACCAGTAGGTCACATCGGTATGTGGCATACCTACCACACGCGCGGGCACGACAAGCCTGCCATTATCAATATTTCTAGCCTATTTTCCCCGACCATCTGTAAGGTGACGTTATCAATATCTTGAATCTCCCTTCTCTGGTTGATTTAAATCGATTATTCTCCCGAAAGAAGGGTTTCTTCCATGTATCACTCCGTCAATTCATGCCCATTTCGGTTTGCAGCTTCCATGTCGCTTCGATTTCTCTTAAATTCCACCACCCATTCAAGAAATGGGGCAATGATATTAATTCAGGGTGTCCATGCTGTAGTTTTGGAAGCTGTCAAGGCACTCGCAAGAACTATAGCTCTTGGTCTCGAATGTAGGTCTTACTCCCTGTAGACCACCATTATTTAAATAATCGGACACCGACGGAACAATATATTTCTCGACTTCTTTTGTCTGGTGTTCCTTCGTTTTCCGAGCTCAACTTCATAGGGTTTCTGTGCTTATCAATGGATTATGATGAAAGATTTAGTAATTTATTTGACAGATGGGGTCATCCTTGGCGCTTCAACAAGAGGGAATAATTTTATTTATTTATTATTTCTTCCGATAATTTGTGATAAACTGGAGGTACCACATATCTTAAGAAAGCTCTGGAAAAGAAACTGAGGATGCCGCTCTGTACCAGAGCAGAAGTTTTACTTACAAGCCTCGTTGGCCTAATGGTAGGGTGTCTCTGCGCAAGACGAGATATCCTTGGACTCCCAACCGTCTCTGAGGAACGAGGAGCGGGAGTGTCCAAGGATGTCGAGTGCTGTGTGAGGGAAATGTATACACTCTAGGCTGTGTTTTACAACTGTCACACGCCTGGCGAGGAGCGGGAGGAGCTACGTGCAAGCATGCACTATTAATAGCGCGAGCGATCCCGCCGGAAATTTGTCAGCGGGAGCTTGTGGGTTCGACCCCCACACGAGGTAGAGTTTTTTTGCGCTACAGTACATTGGATGCGTGCTTTTCGAGAATTTGTTTCGCTTTATTTTGCCCTAATCATGATAGTAACAAGCACTCGAATTCTCTGCACAGACTCACCGTGCAGATTCGTATCTCCTACGTATTCGCTGTTTTTGCGTTTGAAGGCATGGTCTACACCCTTTTCGAGGATATTTTGCAGTAACCTTCTTCATCGATAGAAGCGCGCCAAATAGCCGGTATCCCCAGAAGTTATTGCCTGCCACGTCTCTTGCTCAAAGGCCCATATATTTATTCGTTGTTTCTAGAAATATTTTCATACATATAAGCAACATCGGAAATGGCTGTAGGCTTGTATCAGGTTCCAGCGATGCTGAATAAACAGTCCATTTTACGACCATTGCCAAGCATACCAGCCACGAAGGCTTCGTGATCGGTGGTATTGCCGCCGAGTCTTCGGCAGGTATCGGCATCGACGGCATCGACCTCTTCAAGCAGGTCGGAAAGGTCTCTGGCCTCAAAGCACTCGTCGACAATGCCGAAATGGACAAGACCAAGATCTTCGACACCTGGGTCTCCATCGCCCGCACCCGTTGGGCAACCCACCGTCCTCCCCGCGTCATCAACTGCCATCCTCTCAGTTCTGACAAGAACGAGTTTATCGTCGTGCACAACGGCATCGTGACCAACTCGAATGCAATCAAGACGCTTTTGCAGAAGAGGGGATACGTCTTTGAGAGCGAGACCGATCGGAGGCAGTTGCTTTCCTGACGAAGCACATCTGGGACAAGTACCCCAAGAGACGCAGCTTGTTCATGGACCTCGTCAAGACTGTGCTGAAGGACCTTGAAGGATCGTTCGCGTTTGACTTCATGATTCATTTCCCGCATGAAGTCATCACCACCCGTCGTGGATCGTCCCTCCTCATCGGCCTTAAGACAAACATCAAGCTCAAGGTTGATTTCATCGATGTCAAGTATGCCACCGCTGAAGATTCCTCAAATGCCCTCGACGGCCGTACGTACCGCATTATCTCCGCACAGCCCTATCTAGCCATTCCTTAGGCCAATCCCTCCTCACCCTCCCCACCCCCTCCTCCAACCTCCTCGCACCCCCCGCAGCCGTCTCCGGCCCCAAAATGCAACGCTCCCAATCTCGCGCCTTCATCTCCGAAGACGGCATCCCCTAACCCGTTGAACACTTCATCGCCTCCGACGCCGCCGCCATCATCGAACACACCAAGCGCATCCTTTACCCCGAACACGACGACATCGCTCACATCGCCGACGGCCAGCTCCAGATCCACCGTCTCCGTAAAGACGAGAAAAACCCAAACCTCACCACCCGCGCTCTCGAGACGCTGAAGATCGAGCTGCTGAGTTATCATTTGGCGGCTATGAATGGGTTTGATTTCGATTTTCCTAGGAATTTGTGAGTTTTCTTTTCTTTTTTCGGATGGTATTCTTTGGAGTGGTTGGGGAAGCGGACTGTTTGCTAGTCTTCGATCGGCTTCATTGCCTTTTACCTTTATGTTTTGATACGATTTGTTACTGACTTTCGTGTATGATTTATTATGTGGGATTTTGTGGCTTGGCCATCGGATTCATTGGTTAGAATGAGTAAATACGTACAGACAAATGATGAAGTCTTATTGAATGCGGAGATCCGTTTTGCGACCACTAGATATAACTTGAGATACCAACAAAGGCTCCATCACCCTTTCTCCAACGCTACATAGTTGTTCCACTTGACACTCTGCTCTTGAGAAGCTTAAGACCTCGTTCAGAGAGACTATTTTACTCAGAGCTGGAGTTCTTACCCACGCGGACGTTCCGACGTATATGAACTGCTTGAGACAAAGCTGTACACTGCTGTGGTTCGAGGTTATCTACATATACTCACTGCATCAGAATCATATTGCCAGCCTCATGGTCAGAACAGTTCGAAAACAGTATTCGCCGCAAGCATGCTGGTACGGTTGGACAGACTTCGTTTATATTTGGCTCAAGTCAGGCTTCTCGGAGTTGGGACTTCGAGTCGGGATTATATATATTTAGCTCGAGTCAGGCTTCGAGTCGGGAAATATCTCATCACTCACATCTCGTTCAACCATTGATCTTACAAGACAATGTATTCAGAGAACTTAAAGATGATATCATAGGTAGCTGTCAATATATTTAAAGTATAGCTGTACTAATAAGTATATCTTTTAACGCTACCTCAACCTTCTCACCTTCTCTTACACGGTGTACTTACGCTTATAAGCCTTTCGTAAATAAGGAAATATGACTGAGTAATTTATTTGAATTCAAGGAAAGGTGAACTGACGTGGAAAAGGTATTATATCCCTAATATGTTTGGAAATAACATTAAATACATGTATTTGTATCGTCCTCTGATTATCCAACCTATCAATACATTCTAGTCACTCTGAATCGTGCTATCCATACAAATAGTCCAATGAGACTAGCGGTAATGGGTTATCGCTAGTACCTACCAGCAGATTTCAGATATCAAATTCAGTAACGGCAGACCCACACTCACCTGCATGGTGTACAATTTCCCTTTCCATATTCTCATCATGATGCTCTTCCCCGAGCCTCTCTTTATGACCCCACCACATCGTCATATCGGGTGCCCAATTGTCAATCAAATTCGCGAGAGTCTGGACATGTCCATAAGCTGCTGGTTGAGGACCTTTGGGATGAGATATTGCGAGGAAAGTGATGAGGCCGGTGAAAATTGCGAATGCTACCATGAGGTACCATGTCTGCCAAAAAAAAAAAACAAGGAAATGTATATCAGAGAAAATAGTACTGTTAGGAGAATAGGAAACAGACTTGGACCGAACGCATGATGACTTGAAGTGAAGCTTGTGTAAGGCCATCATCATTGCTTGAAAATTTATCAGGAACCCCAACGTATGCAATGGTGCCCCTTAGAGAAAGGCAAAAACCAAACATCCAGTCTGAAATGGATATGAATATGAGAAAAAGTGATTTGAAGGCATTGGAATACTTACGAAGAATCGGCTTGGCAACTTGAAGAGCAACACTCGGCCAAAAAGCACCCACAGCCTTAACTGAATTTATAGGCTTCGTTCCCTTCCTAGTTGTCGCCTTTCTCCATGTATTCTCATCTCTCAGAACATTTATTATCAACTCACAGCAATGCAATGCCATTGTGAGTGCTCCCTGAACAACTATTAGCACAATAAAACAAATGACCCATGATGTCACAGGAATGGGCCCAGAACCACAACTAGGACCAAATACCAGGGCATTAGACTTGTCTGTTGGTATAAAGGACCATGATTCGAGGCCAGGTGTGGCGTAGTTGGAGGTACTAGGTACCGCAGAGTATTTGTCACTGTGCCATATTCCGATGATTATACCTCCCCATGCTCCACATGATATGACAAGGACCCAGAGTGCCTTGACTACACGTCTGATATTCCTGTGGGATTGCCAGGCTGACGGTTGAGTAGAGGAAGGTTTCTTTGGTGGAACAGACTTGTCTTGTGAATGTCTGTTTTTGGGCGATGTATTGTCTAAAACGCTGTACATGCATCGTCCGGACATTGAACTGACTTGTCCAGCTACTATGACTGCAGCAGTGGTATCAAGAGGAGAGGAACTCCACAATAGGATTCTTGTGCGACGTAGCCCAGCTATGGCAATGGCAGCTTTGAGGAGAATGCAGATTCCCAGGATGAGAAGTGGAGCTGCAAAGACACATATACTTTGCCATGCATCATTTGTGGCTGTATTGGTGCAGGAGATTGGTATTGAACCATCGTCTGGCTCAGTTGCAACCACAGCCGTAAATTCTAGGAAGGACAGAGAGATGGAGGCATATGATAAGATGAGGAGTAATGCCATGACTAGGTTTAAGAATGAGCCATTTGGGTGGAAGGATCCAATGTCTCGACTCTCAGGGACAGTAAAAAAGCGGAGGTTGGTGTTAAAACGTAGGGCGTGTTTTTCTCGCCCAATGGATGATTTATATGCCACGGGCGAGACAGTTGTTAATGCAAGAGTTGACCGTTGGGTTACTGCATGGACAAAACCTATTGCATCAGTGCATATTGTATTCATGATGGTGAAGGCAAATCGAATGAGCTCCGGAAGGATTAGATGATGGCCTGCATCGGGGAAAATGGCAGCCATTCCTGGGAGAATATTATCTTTTGGATATCCTCCAGGCCAGTTGGAAGGCAAAATAACGGGATAGGTATCAATTTTGGATGCCACAATGACGATCCCGCTCACGAAGCAAAAAAGGCCAAATAAGATGGAGACACCGAGCCCGACGCAGGCCAAGACATGAGATGTTTGGTTGGAATTGGCATCAATTGATGGACTACGAGGTCTTCTAGGAGACTGTTCTGGATCTTGGGATAATCGAGACATGTGGATTGAGGTCAGTGGCTCAAGCAACGTCTCTTGCACGTCTTCATGAGACATAAGCTAGTACTGAATGTAAGGTAATGCCACTTAAAAAATGCACGAACAATTAATGGATTATATTCTCACCAGAAGCCAGTAGTAAAAAGCAGAATCCTCCCAGTAGAGACACGACTATACCAACAGAGGAACAGGAAGAGAGAAGGATATCAACGGCTAACATGGCATCAGTAGTGGTTGCTATGCTTTTGACGTACTACACCCCAATTTATTTTAAGTTCGCACAGCAATCGGCAATGTGCCATCGCCACCTTCTTAAACCGGAGGGAGTAATGATTCTATCCAATTCAGTTTAAACAGAGAGTTTGTGCAGAAGCCACAGCGCCACCTCATGGCTTTGCAACGTTGCGCTATTTTGCGCAATCATTGGTTGTAAGTATGGCTGTGGAGCCAGGGCAGTGGCTCCACTTGAAGCCCCACCGTGGCTTCCGTAAAGGGATTCCCACTCAGGAAGGAGCCACAACGCAACCATATGAAAAGCCATATTTGCGCAACGTCGCGGCGTGGTGGCGCTGTGGCTTTTGCGCAGATTCTCTAACTTAGACTGACGCTTTACGGTTCCTAGTGATTGCGTGATGTAATGGTAAGGACACGGAACCTTTACGGGTTGTTGAACATAACGGTTAACTGAGCTTTGGATTAAACGAAGACACCGTTCCTCTAGTACGTACGTCCAATTGTGATATATTCAACGGTTTGTATCATAAGAGGGATAGCAGTTATCTAGCGATTTCTCTAGAAAATAATCAAACCCCGAATTTAGAAGGTATGTATAAATCCTCAAGCTGATTCAGTCATCTTTTTCATACCATCATCCTCGTAAACCGTTCTCGGAGACATTTCATCTCATGTCTTGATCCAGTAAACACTGAGTTAGATTCCAAGAAAGCCTATAAAAAGGACACAACGAGACTGGCAATGGTTTCTTTCGGGCAATTGCCTCTGAGCATTGCAGATCAAGTCGAAATAGGCATATTTGGCTACAAGGCAATTGTAAGGATCTATACTACGTTTCATCCTATCATAGCTGGCTATGGAAAGAACCTTGCGTATGTCTAGCACCTTCTCTAAATTTTTCCTGCCAACACTCCAAACCAGCGCGAAGGTCATACATTCCTAAAATCTAATTGTCCTCCAGGAACCGCCGTCCGATCATTCGTCTCCTACTTCGAAGACTTCCAAAAGCAACCTATCATCATTCTGTCTGAATCTTCAGCTCCCTAATACAGTAGAGCAGACTTCGGACGCGAGGTCGAGGCTGTTAGACACTTGGATGACAAGAAACCCAGCACCTATTGGTGATTAGGATCGTGCTGAAAGATCCCCACATCTCCTTATCTTTTTGAAGACAACGCACAGGACGCAAACATAAGGACACAGAAGTATGCACGATATGTCAGCGGACATCGAACAGGAACGAGAATTACAAGCCGATGTCGCAGACTCAGGGTGATAGGCTGTTGACGTCTCGGGACGGCTGGCAACCTGATATATACTCGACCTGAATGCCGATACCTCTAATAGTAATGTCGCAAGACAATTCCCGATTCACTCTTATATGATTGAATTACCGAACACGGGGGATTCGATGCTCAACCTGAGTCAGCAAAACTTTATAGGGATAACATAAAATCAAAAAAATAATGATACACGTATTTATAACGCTAGCAATACAATAAGATAACATCGTAATACAATGAATTACACACTGCCAGCAGTTTCTTCATTACGCCACCTCCTAACCGCTGCCGGTTCTTTAAATCTAAACCTCAAAAACAACGAATTAATGACCACCGAAATGCTAGACAACGCCATGGAGGCACTAGCCCACACAGGAGGCAACGTTATCCTCTTGTCGCCAATTTGGTAGAAGGCGCCAGCAGCCAAAGGTACAAGACACACGTTATAAACGCATGCCCACATGAAATTAGTAAGAATCTTCCGTCGAGTAATGCGAGCAATATGATGGATGGTGAGGAAGGACAATAAAGGAGTGGTGCGTGAGAGCAGAGTGAAAGAAGCCGTGGAAAGTGCAATGGACGAGCCACTGCCCATAGCTAATGAAACGTCCGCCTGAGCGAGGGCGGGGGCATCGTTAATTCCATCACCGATGAAAGCGACGAGTTTCCGCTTTAAATCGGTGGGAGCCTGAGTCTTCTTGGAGACACTGGTCGAAGCATCGAGTTCACCAGCTTGAACGCGCTTCACCCAATTTTGCTTGTCTTCGGGTAATGCACTGGCTATGACAAAACGACTTTCGATCCCAACACTTTGTGCCACACTGCGCGCCGTTGTTTCATTGTCTCCTGTCAGCATCCACGGTTGAATACCAAGCTTTCTCAATTCGGCGATGAAAGTGGCTGCCTCTGCCCTGGGAGGATCATGCGCGCCGAGTTGTCCGACGATTAAATGTTTATCTTTGAAGAGAATGGTCGATAAGGCGCTACTAGTTCCCGCCAATGATGAAGATAATTTAGCCGAAATGAGGACAACGCTCTTTCCGGCCATCTGCCATGTCTTTAGAGTCGCCCGAGCATCCTTTGTATCTATTTCCGTCGGATATTCAGCATTAACGTCGTCCATTAATTTCTCGTTTCCTACGGCGAGTTCGATCTTGACAGTTGAGATAGAATTTGAGGCATCCCCGGGATCAAGAACAAGTGTTTCTTCACTTCCGAGGCTTTTAAGTGTATTATTGAAAGTAATGGTCTTCACCAAAAGCGTAGCCACCAATCCTCGTCCGGGAATTTCTTCCGAGGAAACAAGCTCGAGAGAAGGAATAAAATGACCTGGAAGTCTTCCGAGTTGCGTATCACACCATTCCCTGACTCCCACGGCAACTGGATGAGTCGAAGCATTTTCCGCTGAGCGTAGCATAGACACAATATCTGCTTGTGTTTTTCCGCCATCTTGAGAATTGAGGAATAGTTTCACGTCCTCAACCCCAACACAGACTTTGCCTTCGGTGATGGTTCCTGTCTTGTCCATAACAACGGCGTCCACGCCACTCGAGAGCGCATAGAAAGCTTCGCCTCCACCGTTAGAAAGGACACCATGTTGCGCAGCGAGCCCAATTCCGACCATTTGAGCTGTTGGTCCGGCAAGTCCGATACCTGAATAATTTTCAAATGTCAAATTATGTTCTTGGCTGAATTAAGATTAAAATAACTCACCACAAGGGCAGGCAACGACAAGGACGGCAACACCAAATTGAACGGCAAATAATGTCCAGCTACCACCTCTACGGGTGTCCAGGAATTCCGTTGGCAAATCACCGAGATAGCCTCGAAGAGCCCATACTCCAAATGTGATGCCAGCAACGCCAACGAAGAAGGGAACGAACCAGCCAGTCAAAACATCCGCAAGTTTTTCTACTCCTGCTTTCCGACCCATTGCATCTCTGACGATGCCAACGATGCCGTCTAGCATTGTATGACCTGGTAGGGACGTAATCGTGACAATTGCGGCGCTTGGTCCTGCATTAATTGTTCCAGCAAAGACTGCGTCTCCAGATTTCTTGGGTACAGGTGCAGCTTCTCCAGTAAGTGATGATTCAGTAAAAGAGGCCAATGGAGACTTTGCCGCAAGAATACCATCAAGAGGAGGAGAAGAGCCTACTGG
>KN837102.1:820912-844774 GCA_000827215.1 Sphaerobolus stellatus SS14 | reverse complement strand
GAACAAGTCATGCCTTCGATCGAAAAGATGACTTTGTATAGCTCGGGAGCGTTGGCAGAGGGTGACTTTACGGCAGGTGTTGACTCGATGAGCTCAGCTCCATACCCTGCGTCTTCGATCAGCTGCTTGATACCGTTGGCATCCAAGATGTTATTGTTGTGGAGGACCAAGGCAGACGAAGGGATAAGCGAAACCTGGCACGATTGTATGCCATTAGAGGATGATATGATATTGGTAAGGGTAGAGGTGCATGCGCTATCAGGGTTCGTATTATTAGTTGGTATAAATGGATGAAGCCTATGACTCACCTGCATGTCATTCCCTCCAGAACAAATCTCGTTTGGTAGATATCGGCTTTGTGGACAGGTCCGGCTGCCTCTAGTCCCTTCTCTGAACGACAGGCTCCGCACACCTCCTTATGTCTTGCTTCATGGTCGGATAGTTCGGACGGGCGCATGCGAAGCGCCTTGCGAATATGGTGCATCCATCGTGACGGTCCCGGTTTGGAGTATGCAGTGGCGGACGAGTGCACCTGGACATCGAAGCCTGAGGCGTCGAGGTTCTTGATCAGGGTCTTGAGGTTGAAGGAGATGGGGTGGGTGAATGAGACAAGGTGCTCAGCGATGGCGACGTCTATGTCGGTCACTGAGCTCGTTGTGTCAACGACGGTGATTATTTGGCGGATAGAGTCCTCGCACGACTCGCAGTGGAGGTTATCGACTCGCAGTATAGTACGTGTTGGAGTTTCAGACATGATTGGGATGCCGGCAATAACCAAGGAGAAAGGTTGGAGCACAACTTGGAGGCTTTTTAAGACTTGAGGCTTTTTAAGACTTGAGGCATTTTCGCGTCTGATTACACACTAGAGGCATTTTCGCCGGCGCCAACCCTGATGGCACAAATGCCTCAGCTGACAAAGCACATTTCGGGTAGTTGTCGCGTACGTCATCCTCCTTATTGCCCGTCGCGTCAGATGAAATATCCATCCTGTGAGTCATGTTCCATTGTGAAACCTGACATTATTTTATCCGACGACACAAGTATACAAATACTATACAAATTATACGTATTTTTGCATCAATTCCCATCGCAAGCGTACCAGACGGGGCTCAAGGGAGAAGTTCGGATAACAGAATGTATTTCTGCTTCGGGACCATAGCGATTTAGCACAGACACGCTGCGTACGCGTTCCATATTCACCGCTTCCTGCACTATCCTCGGTCCCTCCTCGTCTGTGCATTTCCTCTGCGCGTTGCCTATCTTACTACTACCCTTGCCCTGTCGACCGCCCTATATGGCTCTCAGCTTTCCTACCTGAAGTAGGATGAAAGTTCCACTTCGTCGAAGCATTCTATTGCTGGCTGTTTATGTGTATCCAAGAAGGAATTGGAACCAGTCGGTCACATCGGTATGTGGCATACCTACCACACGCGCGGGCACGACAAGCTTGCCATTATCAATATTTCTAGTCTATTTTCTTCGACCATCTGTAAGGTGATGTTATCGATGTCTTAAATATCCCTTCTCTGGCTGATTCAAATCGATTATTCTCCCGAAAGAAGGGTTTCTTCTATGTATCACTCCATCAATTCATGCCCATTTCGGTTTGCAGCTTCTATGGCGCTTCGATTTCTCCTAAATTCCACCACCCATTCAAGAAATGGGGCAAGGATATTAATTCAGCGTGTTCATGCTGTAGTTTTGGAAGCTGTCAAGGCACTCGCAAGAACTATAGCTTTTGGTCTCGAATGTAGAAGGTCTTACTCCCTGCAGACCACCATTATTTAAACAATCGGACACCGCCGGAACAATATATTTCCTGACTCCTTTCGTCTGGTGTTCCTTCGTTTCCGAGCTCAACTTCATAGGTTTTTTTCTGTGCGTATCAATGGATTATGATGGAAGATTTAGTAATTTATTTGACAGATGGGGTTATCCTTGGCGCTTCAGCAAGAGGGAATAATTTTATTTATTTATTATTTCTTCCCATAATCTGTGATGGTATCACATATCTTAAGAAGGCTCTGGGAAAGAAACTAAGGATGCTGCTCTGTACCAGAGCAGAAGTTTTACTTACAAGCCTCGTTGGCCTACTAGATGGAAGGGCGTCTCCGCGCAAGACGAGATATCCTTGGACTCCCAACCGTCTCTGAGGAACGAGGAGCGGGAGTGTCCAAGGATGTTGAGTGCTGTGTGAGGGAAATATATGCACTCTAGCCTGTGTTTTACAACTGTTGCACGCCTGGCGAGGAGCAGGAGGAGCGGGAGGAGCTACGTGCAAGCATGCACTATTAATAGCGCGAGCAATCCCGCCGGAAATTCGTCAGGAGAAACTTGTGGGTTCGATCCCCACACGGGATAGAGTTTTTTGCGCTACAGCACATTGGATGCATCCTTTTCGAGAATTTTTTTCGCTTTATTTTGCCCTAATCACGATAGTGACAAGCGTGCGAAGCACTCGAATTCTCCGCACAGGCTCACCGTGCAGGTTCGTGTCTCCTACGTATTCGCTGTTTTTGCGTTTGAGGGCATGGTCTGCACCCTTTTCGAGGACATTTTGCAGTAGCCTTCTTCATCGATAGAAGCGCGCCAAATAGCCGGTATCCCCAGAAGTTACTGCCTGCCACGTCTCTTGCCCAAAGCCCCATATATTTATTCGTTGTTTCTAGAAATATTTTCACATATATAAGCACCTCTATAGTTAACAGCAGGCTTGCAGGAGATACTTCGCCTTTGAGGATCCGGAGGGGGTTGCGGCTACTACTTAGTAATGCTAAAGCTCTCAGGCTAACTCGTATCACCTGGGACTATACTGTAAGTATGCAGAAACCTCAAACGCGAAGTATTTCCTGCGAAATCTTCATCTAACCACGATATTTCTATCGATTAATATGTACATATATGTATATGATATACCTTTGTAGAATCGCTGTGCAATAATAGGTTCGGGGCAAGCCCTTCACCGGGCGCTTGCGGTGCCCTGAGCCAGCGAAGGGGCATGCAGCAAGGTCCGCTCACAGGGGGGGTTTCCTTTTCCTTCACTGTAATTTTCGCTGATCCTCTTCCCGGGGTCTGCCGCCTAATCCTAAAACTAGATATGTGTAGCTATTATATACGAGAAGATAGGACATTTACCTTCAGCTGGTCGCCCAACAAAGATACGGCAATGGAGAAGAGCGTCCCTGAGCTTCTTGTGGATGGTGCGTTAGATACACTGAACTTAAAATTCTGGAAAAAAGGTATGCTTGTATTTTACTATCTCTGTGATGTATCTGAATTTTATGGAGAATTATAAATGACTGGTTCGCAACCTTTCGCGTTCTTTTTCTTGAAACACGTGATATACTAATTCGATGTCCTTCATATCGTGTCGTTAGAAGTTAGCGGCTTCGGCACAGTAGTATCACCAGTTCTTCCATAAGCCTGAGACTTCGAAGGCAAAAATCTAACGCATGCTGAGGCCAGTTCATGCCAGGATAGCGGATACCCCTTACAATGTCAGTATCTCTTAGGCTGGCAGGCTAATAACAACCCTTCATAGGTTATCCAGTAACTTGAGCCCTATGGAGGTCATGTCGGGAAAGCGTTATTTTTACGCTATTCTTTAGATAAAGAATAAATCATTTAGTCCATAAATATTAAGTCATCATGTTCTTAAATAAATGGTATGATATCGTGCTCGTTTGCTGATATTCAAATACAAGAAGTCTAGATGGATAGATATGTATTTCACGCCTTCTGTCACTCCTGAGCCTGATTCTTCTGCTAGTGAATCTGAGCAGCCTGAAGCTCTTCAAGTCTAGTCTTTTCACCGTGAGCTATGAGATGCCTCTTGAAATTACTGTCATGCCTGAATCTTTGGTAGCACCCAGCTCTAGGACATTCATCGCCGTCTTCGAAAGCCTATTAGAATAGATACCATTGCCATCCCAAGAAACCGTTACTTACATGTCTCGCCAGGCTTTGCGTGACTTTGCAGATGTTTCTGCATCGACGTGTGAGAGAACCTCTAAGAAATTCTGACTTGAAAAACATACCACAAATTCATCATCTGAGGATGCCAAGTCACGACCACACGGAGCACAAAAGAATTTCCCCATGGGGAGATTGATAAAATGCTTCCAGGAATCGTCCCTTGCTGGTCCGCTCTCCAATTGGAGAGCACCACTCTCAAGAAATAGATTGTCACTGGGGCTATCATCATAATCACCGTAGTATGGGTGTTCTGACTGTTCCCTCAATTCAGCTAATCTCTTCCCACTACTGATCTTTTGCAATGGTTTCTCTAGTTGCGATTCACATAAGGGAGTCAGACGTTTATTATTATTCATGGACATACCATCAGGAAAATTGTAGTCGTAGTATTCAAATTGTTGATTATACGTATTCCCATAGTCGAAGGTTGCCAACGATCTACCATCATCGTAGAAAATACTGGAAGAAGAGACGCAGGAATTTTGTCCCGACGTCTGTGGCGAAGCATTAGTTCGTTTATCAGCGGGTGACGAACTATGCGGGCTCACATCTACCTATCTAATCAGATAAATGTTCTAAATGATGAGAATGCACATTATTTACCTGTACTTCCACTCGGACTCAGTGGTGGAAGTGACATAGCCCTAAGTAAACCGGTGTACTTCGGCTCAGTCTGTTGAGCAGCCTTATCTTTATTCATTTCCAAGTTATCTAAGAAGAATGGGTTGAGAATTACAAAAAGGATAAGCTCATAAGTCGACTTACAAGTGGGTGGCGTGTTAATGATATCTGTGAATGCCACAGTGGTCAATGCGAGTATGGGCTCAGAATCCAGGGACGTAGTACACCGTGAGGAAATAACGGATGACTAGCATGCACTTTCCTCAGTAAACAGAACGTATAACTTCGATGAGGAGCAGATATCTTGCAAAAACAGAAGTAGCGTAAACAGAAGACCTAAGTCTTGATTTAGATCGCTTGGGTTTATAATTGTTCGGACATTGAGGCGATGCGCCGAAGCGTGGCCTGAGTACTACAACGGGAAGCAGGATTGTCACATTTCACCTCATTCACTAAGGCCTTTTATGTCGACTGTTCATAATAAGATGAGTCGGCTAACACTTCTGTCACTTGGAATGCCGTAAAGAAAGACCCTCGCTGTGTTGTCTAATCTGCGTGACAATCTGAAGGTGGTCAACCGCAGTGCCAATCATTTTGAGTCTCAAGTACCTCATGGGTTCAGCCTTCTTACAACACTTCGAAAACATGCTTTTCAACCAGGATAAAAAATACCAAGATCGCCCTAGACTGCTTTAGGGATTGACAGTACATCGATGGCTGAGTCATTGACGGCGGCGAGACGCTTACTCACGACACTTGCAGGCGCATATAGTCACGAGGGTTCGCGATTTATAACAAATCAGTGAAATTGGAACAGGCAATTAGCACATGTCCATAATGATGTCCATCGAATAACGTCCGAATGTCTCAGCTGACAAAGAAAATAAGAAGTGTATACGAAGACAAAAGTCCAGCTTGGAGACAGCGACGCCGATCGGAGGTGAAAATGCTTCTTCATTCAAGCCAAATGAGCAAAACCGACACCTGTTGGAATGATAAAAATAATCAGATTATCCAATATGAGTTATGATATACTTACGATGATTTGCCACTGAAAAAAGAAAAGAAAAATCCAATCAAAATCGGAGGGAAGGAGCTTTATATCGACACTCACTATCATAAACAGTGTATATCTTCTCTAAGGCCTTCTGGCCCAGATTAAACGTTTCAAAGCCCCCTGGGGCAATCCACGAATGGAGCGCATTATCTGTCAAATTCAATGACGGATAAAGGGTGTTCGAGATGAGGTATTGGGAAGGAGGCAAAGTGAACACGGTATGACCGAGCTTTATTTTCAGTAGAGGTAGGATAAGTCGCGAGTTGGAAGGAAAGGACAGGTATCCTAATAGCGGGCCACTGGAGATAATTGTCGCATTATAAGCATGACTAATATTTATATATTGGTCACTGCGAAGTTAATGATTAATTGGCGACAGAGAGATGTTGATAAGTGAAGTACATACGTGGGCAACTCAATCCCTAGGACTCCGCTGTCAGTTCTTCCAAAAGCGGTAGAATTCATTGTGACGTTGCCGAAGTACAAACCCGACACCTTTAGAAGAAGTTCTTGTAAATTTCTCATAGCTTGTGATTCTAGTCCTTACGTTGAATTCCCAGCGAAAGTTATAAGGTTGAAGTTGGGGTAGCCATGAAATAATGCCTGAAAATCTCATTAAGATTAATTAAGCTATATATTCAGTATATGAATTTCGTACCTTTATACCGGTCAGGATCGGGGCCCCCAAATGAAATTTCGCCTGTTCCAGCAGGCAGACCCTCAGTATTAGACAAAGGCGCAACATACAACCCGAAGACCGGTGCATCAATGCTTCCATCCGCAACAAGAGTTTCGACGAAGGTAGGGGTCGTGTTGTAGCCTGAGACCTCTCCGGTATTTGATTGAGAGGTTCCCAGTCCCACTAAAAACGGTTGTGAATATTCCAAGACTTTCAAGGAAAATGCGCTGCACTGACATATTCCATCAATGGGCTTTACCAAGTCCATACCAGAAACGTTGCTAGCGGCTCCAATGATCTGATTGGTGGCAATGGCTCCGCCGATAGTAACAGTATCGATATAGGCTGGTCCTTCTGCGCTTCCTATCCCATACCTGCGGCCAGATGAGATAAAAATGTATAGGAAACTAGCTTTGAATTACCCGACGCTGAATGTCTGATTGATGCTGCGGTGTAAAGGCTTTTAAACAAACAAGATCGCAAGGACGTCGTTGTCAAGCACTTACACCTCAGTATTAGGTCCCATCTCATACTGTTGTCGCCCTCCAACCCATAGAATCGCACTACCAGTATCAACGAGTACTTGATTAAAGGTCTGATTATTTCCACAACGAACTGAGGGCGTTTCGGTCAAGATATGACGCGTCTAGAAACATAAAAAACGTGTTTAACGTGAACCTACCGCTTGCGACGACTTTGAGAATTTGATTTTGGTTCGGGGTAAATACGCTTCGGGAACCTGAATTTATTTGTTAGTGGTAACAAGAACAACCATGACAAGACAAGCATACCTAATTGGCTTGCACCATTGGAGCCGTTAACGAATCTAATCAGGATCATCTATTCCATGTGGATGAAGAGACCAGTAAGCAACACCACGTACTGTAAAGTAGAAGATATGGGAACTTTTAGCAGGTTCGCCGCGTTGGCAAGGAGTGGTAAGACTGGGAGACCCCAGAAAGGAAGGAAAACCATCTTCAAACATGCAACAATTAATTATACGCCCGAACACAAAATCCAGGAAATCCCAGACGTACATCAAAATCTGCGCACCGCACAGAAACCGTCGCAAAAAATGTACAAGGGGATTATAGAGTGTAGTTGGAGGAAGAGTAATCGAGGAAGCAATTTGTAGTCCGCTTGGCAGCGCCCCACCTTCGAATAGGCGATGACTCCATATTACTCGGAAATGGAATTACCTTGAACATTCAGTACAATGTATGCACAACCCGTATTCTGGCTCGAGTGATTTGGGCTCGTTATTGGCACTCTTACCTACTAACAACGAATTCTTCACTGTATGATCGGACCAGAAAATGAACATATACTAAGGGCACTAGGGCTGCCAGTGAATATATCATCAAGGAACTAACTTCTAATTCTTCAATCATCCGAGGAAATGGGTAGCTGTTCAGTAGAGCATAACGGCTGCAGAGCGCGGACACCAGCAGCGTCCACAGTCACCCAGCTGCCGCCGCCTCATGCTGCAGCTGCAGCTTCTACTTCTGCAGCTTCTTTCTGAAGCTAATAATTTTCGTAAATTTTCTTTCTTATTTCTGGGAGGTTTTGTCCTTAACTATATAATAGATGGCTGTACTTACAGTTGATAGCAAATATAGCATCCTTCACTGTGCAGTGGAGAACACTAGAAGAGGGCGCAGTTAAGAGACCAAATGGTAGAGATCAATCAAGAAGTTTAATACAATTGAGACACTCCCAATTATGAAGCTTTTGGATAAGTATCTTTGAGAAGTTCTTCCAAGCCTTGGTTTTTATTTTTACTCCTTAGGTTGGAGACAGCTCCCCCCTACATTGTTTAAATATATTATATATTTGAAGGCACATTGAAAGAGAAAGGACAGAATGTGAATCCATTAAATGAGAGAAAATAAATCACATTTAAGATCCAAGGCCCAAAGAACTGGGCATGAGAGCCTGAACATGACAATACAACCGTGGTTTCAATTGAATATTCAACTTCCTCCAAATTCCAAGGACAGTTCCTGAACACAATTGTGATCATTAAAGTGTAGAAAGAAAAGGATTGTCTCGTTTGTATATAAAGAATCAGCCAAAATAGCTATTATATAGTATTTCAATTTGAGCCGCAGGAGTCGCAGACTCTCTGGCGAGTCAGTCATCTCGTAGTCAACGTCTTGTCTCTTGTCAATCCTTTAAACCTCCCCCAGCTCATAAAAACATAGTCTCAAATATTTATTATAACCTCAAGTAGACACCCTATTTATTCTGTTATTTTCAAAGCTCAACTGCTGTTGCTCAAGCCCTACAAGCAATGTTCGTCGTCGAGGAAATAATTAATTCGAGATAATATTTTGCTGATTTATCATGTCTTCTATTAACACAGACATGTGTTTTAACTATAGAACTTCTTAGAACTTCCTGAATATTCATTCCATCCTCTCTATTCTCTCTATCCCTCTGAGTCTGATTCCTTCGACAGTGGTCCCGCGCAATATATGTAACTGCTCTCGTAGCCTCTGGATCTCCCCCAGTGGACAGTTGAACGTGGACCTCGGAATTAATTGAGTTAAAAAGAAGAAATACTTATCCGATGCTGAAGAAGTGGAAGCTCCTGCATGAGGCAGCAGCGGCGGGTGCTTCTGATGGCGCGGCGGCTGTGTGGCTGTGGTGTCCGGGCTTCAGAATCGAGGATAACTTGTAACATTCTTTGAGGTCAATCTGTCACGATGAACAAACAGCAAATAATTGGTTTATAATAATACAATATGGTAAGCCTATTATATAGGCAGATACATGTCCTAGCCGAAGGTATATGGCTTCAAATATGAACTCCGAACTCCTTTCGACATTTACAGACATTGGCTGTACTATAAAAACAAAGAAGGTTAGAGGGTCTCACTTTATTTTCAATTAAGAAACTTACGTATGCGTTGGAAGCCACGCAAGTGTAAGGAGAAGCGCAAACAGTGGCGCCAGTCCATCCTTTAATATGCATTTAGTTAAGCTATACTCAAGCAATACCGATAGCATTACATACCCTGACCACCGCACTGCGCATAATGAGCAGCACCACCAGTTGAGGAAGTGGAAGTAGGCGCAGCAGTGGAAGAAACAGTTGTGGTTGGTACAGCCGTCGTAGTTTTCGCGGTTGTGGCAGTTGTCGAAGCGGATGCTGGTGCGCTGCTAGAACCTGCGGCAGTCGACGAAGCTGGGGCAGCCGGAACGGTGGAAGGCTGAAGTTTGGTGTTCCAGGTAGCAGTGGTGGGCCATGGGGTAGTAGCGACAGCCGGGCTTGGTAAGTTGTATGGGGTGGGTCCGGGAATAACGTATGTGTTCAATTGTTGGTAGATGTTGATCAAGATACCGGGGTCCTTATACAGAATGAGCAACCGAGTATCAGCGAAGGTTGAGGCAAATCATACCTGAGCACTGTACGCGCCAGGGAACGTCACCGTTGCAGGGGTAGCAGTTCCACTGCCACCTACATTGAGTTGGAAGCAAGACATGTAGAATCTATGATTTAGGCAAATAAGTAATGGGTCAATTATGAATATGAAGAGCACATACTGCGCACCACCAACGCTACTAGCGACGTGGAGAGCAATGACTTCAGCACGAAGAAGGTAGTTACCGGGGGCAATGCCTGTGGGGATCTTGACATCGAAGTGACCGCAGTTGTCGTTAAGTACTTCAGTCGCCCAGTAATCTGGGTTGCTCGATGGCATGCCCATTTCTGCAATTTTGAACCAGTTCGAGCTTGAACCCACTGCCGTACTAGCATTGGTAACCTTTGCCCTGCAATAATTATTTAATATCACGATTAAAAGACAGGGATCAGTCTCACATATAGACCTATTATCAAAGGTCAATAAGCAAGGATGCATAAATTAAATAATTATGGCTTACATTGATAGGTCCATAATGGTCACCACCGATGGCTTCGTCGGCGCATGAGCGGTCACCAGGCTAGAAATAATCGTCAGTCTTCAATACTATTACGATTTGAATCGAATGCTCGCACCTGTTGGTGCATTTCTACCGTGACAGTATCACCAGCTATTTGGCAGTTTTAGCTATACTTATTATGTTGAAAAGCTTAGTTTGCGGCTTACGGTTGACAGAACATATCCCTGCAGCCGGGGAAGCACCAGCATTGCATGCAATGTCCTATAATATAACGTCAGTAATTTCTCAGCAATATATTGTGAAACGTACATTCGTCGTGACACTAGTAACCGGGTTGTTGCTAGCAGGCAGACGAACGCAATATGAGCCTTGGTCGACACCGTTGATCCAGAAATCCTGGAAGGTCGCATGGGCTGCCACGGAGGCAATAAGAGAAGATGTCAAAGCTAGGAATGCCAACATATTGAACCAAAGAGTCCTTGTCCAGATGTTAGAGTCACATTCATGATCTCTTTATATACTCTAGAGCCAACAGAACTCAGTGTTCGATCGTGGAGTTCCGTTCGGCCAGTTTTGTGGAGTCATTCGCATGTCTGCCGAGAAAACAGAGCCACAAAGTTTAGGATCATGTTTAGCGTATGAAAGCCTCCAGAGTACCAGCGAACAAATCGCGGGGAAGCAGTCGCATGACGACTGTCAAAATCCCAAGCATAAGAGAGGCTAACCCTGTACATGTTCACCTTAAGATACACATGACGACCCATATAGAGAGCAGTGACTGGCCGGGCTTTTCATCATCTCGGAGGAAAATCGCAAAGGTTCAAGCCGATAAATATCCTCAGCGAGGCAGAAAAAGCTTATGAAGCTTTTAGACGTTGTTTTGGTGCCTGATAAAACTTTAAACCACCAATGAGCTTGCAAAGATTCTTCCGGATGACATTTTCGACCTGGACTATAGGAGCAGGTAGGTTGAAAGTTACCAGAGAAAGAGGCATTTAACGGCGCTTCTTGGGGTGAACTAAATATAGCCCACCTCGGAAGATTGTGGTAATAAGAAATCTTAGCATAAACGCACAAAGCTTACAAATATGTTTTGAATCTATGACTCCCAGTACTCTATATGTTAAAAAAATCGATCCAGTAAGTAACTTAACAATATTTTGGTAATTCTGAGTTAGTAGGGCCCAAGCTCAAGCATCAAGCGTTAATTAAAGGAGACTTGCTAATTAAGTATCCTATCCGACAAAAAGCCACCGTTTCAAAAATAAGCTACCTTTTTAATCAAAGAAAGCATTGACCAGTCGTATCCAAAAGCGGAGAGAAATTTGGATACTCCCGTGTGAAAAGAAAGCCTTCGGATCGATTTATGTCTTGAAGTTCTACTTCAGCATTCGTTTAGTAACAAAGAAGTCCAACTGTGATTCCGCCTGGGCTGATTCGTTCTCACTGAGGGCGACAGTGCGCGCGGCGGCAACGCAACCATCGGCACCCATGCGGTAGCCAGGCATGCTCCCGTCGATTCTCCAGCCCGGAGAAGCCATGTGATGTCAACTAAGGAAGATTCTAGAAACAAGCTTGTGTAGGTTTATGAGATCAAAGGTCATACGTCACTCACTTCAACTTGGTCCACTATGTTCTAGTGTCTCGTGGTCGTATTCCAAGCTCTACAGGTGAGTGTAGCATACGAAAAGTATTGCATGCAAACGATTTGCAGCATGGCGCAGATTCTCTGCGTTGCTCAAAGATCAGTGGTATGCCAAGAAGACAATCTCGAGCCGAGAACTTTGCCAAGAGTCGGAAGGGTCCTCAGGAAACTCCACGATGCCGCTTGACTGGTCGAACATCCTGCAAACTTGATCCAGCTTAACATGAATATTGTGCTATTCATTATGAATTAAATTAAGGTAAACAATCGATAAATCGATGAAGCTTGAAGCTTGAACGTTGAACGTTTGAAGGTGGTTCAGAGGAACAAGGACAAGCGCTCGCTCGAGCGGACCCCGCCACGCTGCTGGACTCAACGCGGTTCGCGTTCCTTCGAAAGCCATTCAGCTAAAGCGAAGTCGAGGACTTTAAAGGTCTTGGCTACCTGTTACTCTTGATACACGGTCTGTTAACGGTGTCGTTGTCCTCTTCCTCCCTGTCTTCCAAGAATTGACTTGAACGAACTTGTGGCTGGCTCTTGAAATCTTCGAACATACGACTATTATTGTAGTCGAACCATAGGTAAGTAATTTCTTTCATTTATTTCTCCTCAATTTAGCTGATAGCGATGTTACATCATTGTTAGATATTTAGTTCAGATGTCAACCATTCGTCGAATTAAAATTACTCATTCCGCCGCGAATCGTCCTCCCGCTCCGCCCCGTCCTCCAAGCAGCCCCGGAGTTGTAGACAATGCTCCAGACCACGACGCTGCTGATGCCGAACAAGAGCATGCTCCTGAAGAAGAACAATCCGAACATGGAGATGAGCCCCAAGAGGAAGCCACCGGTAGTGAGGCTGAAGCGGCGGAAAGTGCACCCGAGTCAGATGTCGAAGACGAAGCACCGGTTGCACCTAGGCCTCGCGGCAGGCCCAGAGGACGACCAAGAGGATCAAGAGCCGCGCCAGGAAGACCAAGAGGGAGAGGGAGAGGACGTGGGAGAGGGAGGGGTTCTGTCATTCTGAGATTGCCCGGCCAGGATGGAGAAGGAGACGAAGAGGAGGCTGGCGAATGTATGTATAGTTTCATTTATTTTATTATCAACTTTATGACTTATAATTTTCTCCGTTAGACTACCATGTGCCCCGGAAGATTACGCGCAAAGTCGGGGAGCGTGAATACGTGTTCGAAAATGATGAGCTAGTCACCGATGATGATCCCAAGGGAGACGAGAAGATCGACAAAGACGGTGCATTGCTCGGCGGTAAGATATGCGTAATACTCCATCGCCTTGTATTGATTCGCGATTGTAGGACGTGTATTCAAAGCACAGACCTTCACTCTTCCTACGCGTCATCCAACACGACGATACATGCTCGCTATCGAGGCTGCGCGAACTTCTGGTTATAAAGATTCCCTATATTATTTCCGACGGAATCCCTTAATGTACAAACTCATCTGCACACAACAAGAGAAAGACGATTTAATCGCTGCGGGCACTATCCCTTCCCATATGCGGACACGGAGCGTTACTCTCGTGACCGCTCGCAGTGCCTACAAACAACATGGCGCGAAGATGATCCGCGGTACGTGGCGTTGCTTCTCTCCGAGCCTTTGAACTCTTACCAAAAGCTATATATTTCCGTCTACAGATGGCAAATGGGTTGTGGACGACTATTATGAGGAAAAGGCCCTAGCGGACACCTTGGCAAAGGGCCTTAAGGCAGGCGACCCAGTCGGAGAGATCACTGAACTTCTCTCTTATGGCACCACCAAAGATCCCGTTACTACTCAACAAGGAGGACGCGCCGATGCAGGCCGTAGCGGCGGTATCCTGATGTACAAGCCCGGAGGTCCGACTACTTTCTTTGGCGGGAACGGCCTTGGTCCATTTGATGGTGATCTCAGCATGATCAAGAAGATGGCTATCCAGCGAGAAGGTGTGGATCGGGAGAATTGGATGTGGACATCTGCAATGAAAGTACAAGAATGGAATGAAGAGTGGACGAAAGCACGGAAAGAACGGTTGAGGCCTGGAGGAGTGATTCAGCCGGTTGAGACAATTGAAGCAGATGGAGAAGAGCCAGATAGGAAACGACAAAAGATGCAAGGGAAATTGCCTTTGGGCGTTTATGAGGCGCATTCAGGGCTTGTTCAATGTGAGTATAAGAGACCAGCGTCATTCCGTCGCGACTGATTCATTTTCAGATCGAATGGATACCCAACCGTCGCGAGGTCGCTGGGAGCCGGTACTACATGATGGTAAACCTCGAGAGGTCCTTGGTGGAACACGAGTAGGAGCAGGAGCATGGGGTCTTGCGTGGGTTGACACAGTGATGGAGTACCGACCGCTCGACGAACAGCGGATACACGAAGAACGGATGCGAATAGTACGAGAAGCTGAGGAGGCTGAAGCACACGACGTTATACTATAACATTATATTTTGTACATAGTTCGTCAGCTTGATAAAGCTTAATATGAATTTTTCAGGCAAAAAAGTAATTAAAACAGATTCTGGGAGGTGTTCACACATTCACACAAAGTATATGGTATCGAGAGCATAGGTTCGATTTTTGTGAGAGTAACATTACATATTGATAACTCCGACAGTTACACTCCTATAGAGATCATAAGGTGCGACACCATGTCGCCGCTCGACAATTGGCAGGTCTTGCAGCGGCACGGAACGAATATGATAGCGAGTCGAGTCGAATTGATGAGGAAAACCAAACTAGTTGATCAGCTTCTCCAAGGCTCGCGCATTCCGTTTGTCAGTGTTTATTCTAAGAAAGAAGTTAGAAAAGTGTTAAAACCTGAAAAGAACTGAAGACATACTGGAGCGAGCCCTCATCTTACGGCGTTTGCGCCTGAGTCTGCGAGACCTTTTCTTCTTCCACTTCTCACGCATACTATAGTGAATAATAGTCAGTTCAGGATCGAAAAGCCTGCGAAAAAGCTGCAACTTACGTATTCTTAAGAGTGAGAGGTAGTGGTTATGGAAGACTTAGCGCTGCCAAGCTGAGCCTAAATACGCAGCCCAGCGGAGTTCGAATCGGTCGTAACTGTACAGTTGGATTTCGGGACACGTGACTAAACGCGTCAGTGGCGCTGTAATACTGCTGTGGCTTAACTTACAAGCCTTTCTATACACTTTATTGACAGTTCTAATCCGCCTCCAAAGATGCCAAAGACGAAAGCTCTCCCTGCTCAACTACACTCTGAACTCACAGAATACGCTTCATTACTGCGCGTTATACGGACTACTGCAACTCTTAACGTCGTTCCTCAGCTAAGTTCGGAAGGCGTTTCATGGAATACGCTAAATGACGATGAGGACGATGATACCGACGACGATGAGGAAGAAGATGAAAGGGATGAACTAGCTTCGGATGTCGTCGATGAAGACCACGTAAAGGAGATTGAAGATTACCTTCTTGAGACCCCAACGCGAGGCGGGCTCGCTGATGAGGCCAAAGGGATGAAGAAACCTTTACAAAAACGAAAAAGAAACTCCGTTAACCAGAGTAGCGACAATATGAGGACGCAATGGCCATTACTTCCTGAAGATTGTCCGTTGCCAGAGTGGCCCTTTAACGAAGAAATTGGCACAATGGCGGAACGGATCCTCTGGGCTCAGAAACGAGCTTCAGCGTCGTCGAGCCCTGTCGAAGGAGAATTTTCTAATAATCCAGAGGACTTGGATATGGAAGTCGACGTCCCCACACTCTCATCCGCTCATACTGCTGGTCTTTCTTTGGATGCCGCCAATAAACTATCATCTGTTCTTGCGGCGCTTGCTGACTATCGTCCGAATGCAACTTGGACAAAACATGCTCGGATCGCTCCCATGGATTGGAGAGATGTCATTGAGATCGTGGCCACGCAAGGGATCTTTAGCGAGGCGTGAGTAGACATCTCCCCATTCTGTATATTTTGCTAATGACCTATTAGTGTCGTCGAGCAAGTGAAGCAACAGATGGAGCATACTTTCACCCCTTCTGACTCCCAAGGTAACCCCGTTTCATCTCGCGCGCGAAGGGAACTGACGATGTCACAGTAATACCTCGACTGCAAGCTCGGTTAGAATCGGAACATCTATTCAAAGAAGCGGCGGCAGAATTTGGCGGCGATCTGTCTAATGTCGCTGCTCCTGCAGAGTGTAAGTCAGGGTTTGACTTCCAGATTTCTTATACTGAGTTTGCTCGATAAAGTTTATGACTGGCATACACTTAATAAACGCAAGAAACGCAAAGGAAAGAAGAAAGCTGAGGAAGAAGAGGAAGAAGAAGAAGAAGAAAAAGAAGAACCTGAAGAAGAAGATTAACTGGTCGATCTGTTTCCAAGCTGTTTCGTAGCAATCCAATTTATGGGGAAAGTCTGCTCAAGCTCTCGTAGAGGTGTGTGATCATCCTGATCTTGTATCGATATTCTCGTTTATATGATTTTGACATATGACGAAGCTTGCCATATAACAACCTGCTTGCTTTATTTAGCGATTAATAAAGAAACTGGATTCGCGTTCCCCGAGGCGACGCTATAACTAGACTTTAAGCGCAAATAGGCCATTCATATGGACTTCTGTCACCGACAAGTTCGATCCCTCTGGAGACTCCGAAGAGATTGCCTGTGAAGGCTATTTGGCGCATAATTATATCAACTCTCAGTGTTCGACGGGAAATCGCTCTCGTTGAGAACTGTGTTTACAGTAGAAGAGCTACAAGAGGCCAGAAGTACGGTATCAAGTTACAAAATGCGATCCCAGGGGCAAAGTTATGTAAATAGTCCGTCCAGTGCTAGTAGCACTGTGATAGCTCACCATAATTAACGACTGTATAAATATTCAGACAAAACAAAATCCCTCGCTGGAATTGATTTGGGCGCTTTCGAGCAACGAATACAAACCCTCGCGAGCCAATATTTTCTGTAAACTGACTGTCTCTTGTGCGGGTGTACGCCCACACTTTGGTTCCTAGCGTTTAAGCTGAGTACTCTTCCCGTTGGTCTGGCTTTTTTTCTTTGTTCAGGAGAATATCTCGATCAATGAAATACCATTCCCAAGTTCAGATCCATGAAACACATTCAATAAAATTGCGTTGTGGTGAGTTAAATTCTTCTTGTAATCGCTCTATCTCCATGTTCTTATACTGAGTGGGGCATGTTATTTTCTCTCGTGCTATATATTTATCACCTTTTCCTGGTGGGGTTGTATTGCTACATTAATGTATAATAAAGAAAGAAACCAGAGTACGTAGTCCCGAACATAATTTATAATAAGCTAAGAAGCTAGTCGCAAACCCATCCTGCGTTCATATTGATCGTTTGTCCTGCATCAGTCCCATTAACGTCTTTCAAAAAAATCCTATAAATAAATATATACCTGTAATGTATCTGGATTCTTCCTTAATGAGATAAGAGACTAAGGTTGCTACATGCTCCGGTTGCATGATTTGACTCTCGTCAATATATGCGCCCAGTGACACATCTGGAAGACCTGTGACCTGTTTAGAGACCAAAAAATCATGTTGGATCTAGCGTGAATAGTTACCTCTTGCCTTTCGATCTTTGACAAGATCAGTCACTGATAGCAAACATTACAGTGAGTTTCCAAACTCAATAGGACTGAGTGTACCTACTCAGTTCGGTCACCACTCCGCCCGGAGCGTATGCATTTACGGTTATACCATGTTGCCATAACTCTTTGGCTATTAAATATTACCGTCAATGGTGAAGGAATATCAGTCTGAGCGGGCCTTACCTGCCACCTGAGTAAGGGCCCTGACTGCAAACTTACTTGCAGCATAGGAAGTCATTTCCACTAAACCTGATGTTGATAGAAAATTAACTAGGTATATAAATAATTAGGATAAAATAATACCTTGTTTTCCCGCTACAGATGAGGCGGCTTTAAAGTAACGTTTTGAATCCATCGCGGAGCGAAGTAGAGATTGAGCTTACCGAGCATCCGTCCCCCGCGACCTTGCTTGATCATTTGAATTGCAGCGGTCTTATAACATAGAAAGACCCCGCCAGCATTTATCCCCATGACCTTTTCCCATTCTTCTACAGAGGCTAGCATATACTCAAGAATTAAACCTCCTCGTCATATCAAAACTATTTCAAGTGTCTCGTACTAACTCAGTGTAAGGGGGCTAGAAGGACAGATCCCTGCATTTGCAACCATCTATGACAAAAAGCTCGCGAGTCGACTATGCACATATAACGCGAAGAGCTTACCACATCCAATGCCCCGAATTCTTCCACAGTAGAATCTACCAGCCGTTTAACCTCGCTCTCTTTACTAACATCGGTACAAAGAGCCACCGCCTTTGTCCTTCCAGTATCTCGAATTTCCTTTGCCAGTTTCTCCAACTCTGTCCGACGGAAGGGTAAATCAGCAGCTACGACATTTAGGCCATCCCGTGCTAGTCGAAGAGAAATCGCCCGTCCAATTCCTCTGGCGGCTCCAGTCACGATCGCCGTACGTACTGCAGTTGGAAGAGCCATGAGCGGAAAGTAAGTATGAGGTTTGAAAGGATCAAACAGGATAGCTGGCTGTCAAAGACTTAAATATGCTACTATGCGGCTAGATCTTCACAGGCCCGGAGGGAGGGAAAGGTAGGGACGAATAATCAGGCGCGATCCGATCGGCAATGTTTTCTTTGCTACGGCTGTCGGATATATGTATGGAAATTTCGCAGTGAACGGCTTGCATATCGGGAAAATATGTTATCAGGTTAATTTCAGAGAATCCAGATACCTCATACGGAAGGTGCGAGAAGTCTTGAGAAGTGCGACGCTGAAGCAGGCTGAGCTCCTGCAGGTAAGCGAACCCATGATCACTATAACTATAGCCAAGCGGTGATAAGACCACTGATCCTAACAGACATTATAACTTGTGTCCATGCTTGTCCAGACTTCTAGAAGGGGAGTGTCTTCAATACTCTATTTCATAGAGGTATCTTGATTCTTCGCCATTCGAATGAAGTTCATTGGCGATGCACTTAATTGAGTAGCCAACTTACGGTACGCTATTAATTTAGCATTAGCTCTTGCATAGTGAACGTGAAACGCGACATAATTCAATTAACAGCTAAATATATAACCATGATGTCGCTTCAGAATAATTTGAATAACAACGGTAATCATCGATGATTATCCATCATATGTATTACTCACTTAAGTGGTACCGAATGGTACCTGGATGTAGGCCATCTAGATACCCCTTAAAAAGTAGCCAATGCCAGAGAGCATATACGAAGTAATTTTCCACATGCATTTGCATAGTCACTGAGTAGGGTAAAAGGTTTAAGAGATACTGGTGGTGATTTTTTTATGTATTTTGGTAATTGTCCAAAACGGATAGTCCATATATGATAATGTCCATGTGTAAATGAAGAATGTTGCTGAGACCGTGGAAAATATACTACTTGTAAAGGAAACAGGAGAAGAAAGGGTCGAACCCTACGCAACGCCAACAAGCCTTTCAACGACTCATTAAGCAACATGAGCAAACCCGACGACTACGAGAGATGTCGATCAGCATGTACAAAGCTTGATATAATAGTAATAAAACTTACGATGATTTTCCACTAGAACAATACAGTGCGTTTTAGGAAAGTTAAATGGAAAGGTAAATATTTTACTCACAGTCATACGCCGTATACACGAGTTCTAGCCACTTTTGTCCCAACATGAATTCTCCAGGTCCGGCACTCGAAATCCAAGTTTTCATAAAATTCGGGTCGTCAGTAATGTTAAGAGCAGGATAAAGCTCTTTGGGAACAATGTAGCGTTCAGGCGGAATTGAGAATGTTTCGTTTCCAAGGATGATGTTAAGAGAAGGCAGTGAATCGGTGACATTGGTTGGAAAGGCGAGGAATCCGGCTAGTAGACTGTTATCAAAGTCTAATGATCCGTTGAATGCATTGTTGATGTCAAAAAACGTATCGCTACGGGGAATGTTAAGAGATATTTCTATCAATTCCGTAAATAATAATGACTTACAAAGGAATGCCGATTCCCAAAACACCGGTATCTGTGCGAGTGAAAGTAGGCGTATCAAGCGTAACGGGTCCAAAATTGAAACCTGACACCTGTATTGGGATTTCGTCAGGAAAGCTTACAAGATAATAGAGTTTAAATCACGTTAAATTCCCAATGGAAATTGACTGGTGCATTTTGAGGTAACCAGGTAATATCGCCTTATTTGAATAATTCTCAGATATGGACATACGTCGGACAGATAGCAACTTTACCTTGGATCCTACTTTCGTCCACACCACCGAATGTAATTTCACCTCCTGCTTGGGAACTGCCGTCCGTCCCAAGGGGAGTAATGAAGATACCAAATACACCTTTATCGATTTTCTTCTCAGCAAGCAAGCTATCCACAAACGTGGGTGTCGAATTAAAGCCCGTCACTTCTCCGCCGTTACTTCCGGTAGGGCCCAACCCAACTGATACCGTTCAGGATACAACGATAATAAGTATAGAAAATGGACATACGAATTCCATCAATGGGCTTGATCAGCGTGAAGCCACTGGTAAAGTTGGCTGCTCCAATTATTTGCGAAGAGACTGTAGCACCGCCGATGGTGACCCTATCTGCGAAGGCATGACCGGACACTCCTCCAGCACCATATCCCACACTAAAATTGGTCTTCAAGCTAAAGGGTATAATTTAGCAAACGATTTATATGATTGATAGAAACATAACTCACTCCTTAGAGAAAAATCCCGGAACATATGGCTTTTCTCCTCCGACCCATAGGATGGCGCTTCCGGTGTCAACTAGGACATCACTGAATACTTGACTGGCACCAGCCTGAACTAATTGAAAATTGGACTGATTAATATTTGCCTTTTGATCCAGTCGCAACCGCCATACCTGTAGCAACGACCTTCACGGAGTCGGTACGCAGTGGACCTTTAGGAGCACGTAGTTCTTATAGAAGATTTTCTCAGTACGTTTAGTTGTAGAATAGCACAAAGATACTTACGAGAAATATCGGATATAAAATTCAACCCCAAAGCTTTCAAGTTAGGAAATTGCCTGGATGACGCGTTATTAGTCGATGTGTGTAAGCGAGGATTTCTGCTTACATTTGGGATTGGAGAGGAACTTTGATAACGTTATCGGCATTGGCCGTCAGAGCGAATACAAAAAGGAGTGGAAGGTAAACCATCATGGTTTAAAAGAGAAATTTCGAGCAAAATAAACCGAAAGGCTGCTCAAATGATGATGAAGATAGGAGACAAATTGACCCCAGAGGTTACAATGCGGTAACCGTCACGCCTCCTTAAGTAGTCTGACTACTTCTGACTACTTAGGTCTGACTCCGCCAAGCAATTTGAATGATCACAAGACGAAGTGGAGTTCGCCTGCGAAAACCGAAGCATCACAATTGATCACTGAAACACAATGAAACACGCGGTCACCGAGTCGAAGCTAGTCGAGCTGGCAATAGATTATCTATTATTATAAATTTGATTTAGACAGGAAAATAAAGATAAAAAAAAATATAAGACATAAAGAATTATTTTATGCTGAACTTATACTTGCAAGCATCCCAAAGACCGAGTTGATACGGAATAAATAAAATAAATATAAGAAACTCTAAAAATAGACTGTCAGGGAAGAGGCTTTAGGAGGCTGTAGCCTGCCTTAGGACATCACGGCGTCATGATATATGTCCGAGATATGAATAGAAAGCGAGGAATTAAAGCCTTGCGCTTTGGTCTAGTCTTCTTCGTTTACGCGGATTTTCTTCTTCAGGATCTCCAGCAAGTCTTTTACTTCGCCTAAGCGTTCCATTCGATTCGTCCAATGACGCAGTGGAAGCTCTGGATGACTGTGCAGAAGTACTAGGCGTACTCCGTCGTGATGATACTGAAGGACGACATGACGAACATGCGCATTCACCAGGCGCGAAGTAACAATCGGAATATTCCACCGTAATTTCTTCTCCGGGTTGGATATCTTTCAGTGCTTTAATGCACCATGCACTAGTCTTAAGTACGGGCCAGAACTGATAGACCCATTAAGTAAACATTTCTGTTAAGGCAAAGACGCGCTTACCATGGAATTCGGGCCACAAGAATGATTGATAAATCTTATCGGCCCAACAAGGAGTCTGTCTTCTTCAGGGCCTGGTCCGGTCTGCCCTGAACAACGCCAAATGACAGAAAATGACTCATACAGAGGTTGCCAATCCGCACGCTTTTTGCGAGAGATATTAAAGACTTCGACTGCGTCGGCTGACATTAGTCCCCCTAGTTCGTGTAGCACAGTTCCTCTTGGAATCAACGTTTTCGCTCGCACACAGACTTGCGTAAGGCCTTTGATCGAGATATCATAAGCTTCCACTCTACGTGAATATTTCAAGCAGGCATATCTTGTTGCTAGACTTTGTAATGTTCAGTTACAATGCGAGACCGCACATATATGGAAGCACGTACTTAGTTAACGCCTCATTATAAGGCAGTTCGTTAACAATAGCACCGCCCGCATGCAGTTGAGATAGCAAGGTCTCAGCAGCAACCAGTGGCGAATGCATCGTTCGTCTAAATGCTGATTCGAAGCGCGCATTGAACTCACTCCTTTGTTCAAAGGTAATCTTCCTTTTGACCTTGCTCATGGTACGAACACGAAGGCCAATACGAGGGTTGTCCCACAGTCCAACGAGCAGGTCATCCGCCGCCACTAGTGCTTCCGCCGAGATGAAGGCGTCGTTGAGCCTTTTTCGTAGTTGCCTATCAGTATCATCAGGAGAACTGCGGCGAGAACGAGTAGAACGGCTGGAGTCATCGCTTGAACTGCAAGCGGCGTAAGACAGAGCGCATTTGGATCCCATCCTAGTACTGACGCGGCGCAGAGGATTCGGGCTGCTTGAAGACATCAGTGAAGAGTTTTGTGAACGGGTGAAAGCCATAAGGGTTGATACTCTGATGGGTTATAGAATGAGGTAAACAGAGAGAAAAGGCGTGGCGCAACATGCTTTATACCGCAAGGCGAACATGACAATCGCCATGGCATGCCAGGTATAATAACAGTCGGCTGTGCGCCCCCTTGAGCTCGTGTATCAGTTGCAGGACGCAGTACAATTGTCAGACCTGACGTAGTATAATCACAACGTGGTATAGACCAGGCCTATTTGAGAGATGATAATTAAGAAGGTGAATAAGAAGAATAGAATGAGGAATATAACAAACCGGACATCTCATACCGCGCCGGTTGTCGTGCCCTTTTACTTTCGAACCATTCCAAGTCGAACTAAAAGAAACCTTTAACAAATGCCAATGGTCCACACCAAAATATCAGGCTGAATTAGAACGTGTTCGTCATTGAAGACACGAAGAGAAGGAGAACTCTCTAAACCAAAGAAGGCAAATTACGTCAGCAACTAGTAGTGCCGGTTATGAAGTGTCCGGACGGCATACCACGTAGGACCGGTTACGAGGTAAGTGCTGCCTCGCTTCATGGTCCTATCTAACTGTCTTGCAACGATCAGTACCCTCCGTATCCAACTTCGAGCAAAATCCATAATTCGGAAGCTCACATACTCCTCCAGGCCATCTTCGCTCGATCCCCACTTCCTCAGTCGCCAATCACACAAGGTTGTCTATACTCTTTTGAAGTTGAAATACCTTTACTGACTTACAGTATACGTTTTAGAGAAATATGAGTTACCCGTCATACCCACCGCCGAAATCTTCTGAACTTCATCCCTCCGTGGAAATCACTCCAAGATCCCTGAAGCCTCTCTTGACTCCCCCACTCCCAAACACACTCCCCCCTCTTCCCTCAGCACCACGAAACCCATCCTTCGCCTCCAATTATACCCTCACCACCCATTTATACCCTTCAGCCTACCCCCATACCCCTTCGACCCCACTCCCGAGATCTGCCTACGCTGATCGTCCGAACGAAACAAAGGAAGAACGAGTAACGCGTCAAAGGGCTCTAGTGGACGAGTTGTTCGAAATCAATAAAGCTC
>KN837102.1:429093-493690 GCA_000827215.1 Sphaerobolus stellatus SS14 | reverse complement strand
ATCAAGATGCTGGTTATAAACTGATGTTACGCGCGGTCCATGGTTAGTAAGTGTACGAACTCATAGTAAATCATAACGAGCCTCGAGCAAACGGAACACTGAGAGCGGTGACTCGGAGAATAGAGTATCTGAGCATGGTTGCGACAAGGAATCAACAAAACAAAGAGTAATCTCTTCACCATGAGTGATCTTAGAGTGGAACCTTCTACCATTTGTATTCAATCTGGATCTGGAATATACTTAGACGTTAGGCCAATCTTCAAAAATAGACATATACATGATCCTGCCCTGTCTACATCATCGCTCCCTGATGGTCAAAGAGACTCGCAGTTAGTTGAATTGAGGCTCAACCCTCGGTTCCTGATTATAACTGCGGTCTGCGAGTCAATTTACTAGTCCTGCTGAAAACCCTCCCTGATGGTCTCAGAGACACGCAGTCAATTGAATTGAGGCTCAACAGCTTTCGGTCCCTGACTGCGGCCCACGGGTCAATTTTAGTCCCTTTGTGACCCATTTTGTCCTTCAAGCTCTCTTCTCCAAGTATCACGGTCTTCTCAAGCCTTTTACTTTCATTCTATTTTGTAGTTCATGACTTAAAATTATAATATTCTGCATATTATTCTCTATTTCCTTGTCCTCATGTATTTCTCTCTCTCTTCTCTTTTCCTTTTATATTTTTCTCTCTCATTTTTATTTCTTATATTATCATCTCTTAATCACTCCTGTCCGTTGGTTATACACGCACATCCTTTTATCAAACCATGTATCATTGATTTCATTCTTTTTGGACTCTGCATTCTCACTCAGGACACTACCTGGACCACCAGATAGTTGTATATAGGCCATAAACGGCCTACTCATAACAAGAATGGAATTCATCATCATCCCACTGTTAAGCTCAGTGTGTGCAGAAAGCTAGGTTTAAGTATATCAGAGATGTTGGAGTAAAGGTACAGAAATGTAAGGGCAACCCTAAACAACCCTTGGACCTCACATAAACTCATAGAGGGGAAATTTGAAGTAATACATAAATGATCCGAAGTAGTGTACATCAAATGGATACTCACCTAGTAGAGGGGAAATCTGAAGAGAAAAACTCTAAGGATACCCTGCCACTAGAGAGCCCCTAAATACCCCCAAACTTGAGATAAGAAGATATGAAATAAAAGATAAATGGAGTAATAGAAATAACTAAAGGGGGAAGAGAGGTATGACCCTGAGTCACCCAATTGACATCCACATGTCCCCTGAACAACCCTGACACCTCAGGTCTGAGGTGAGGTTGAAGTCCTGAGGTTTCTGTGAAGTAAGGATTTAATAAATAAATGATCAAAAATTGAAGTGAAGTGTCTGAAAATGAAAACAAAGTGAAGTGAAGTAAAAACAAAGTGAAAATGAAACAAAACAAAGTGAAATGAAACAAGTGAGCAAAGTGAAAATGAAGAGAAAGCAAAGTAAAACAAAGTGGAAGCAAAGTTGTATGAAGTGAAAATATGTGAAGGTGCAGTCCTCTGAAATGGAAGCAAAGTGGAATGAAGTGAAAATATGTGAAAGTGAGGTCCTCTGAAATGGAAGCAAAGTGGAATGAAGTATGCCTGAAGTACTGGGTGATAAAGCAAGGTAGAAGTGTAACATGTAAATAGAATAAAAGTAGAAAATAAAATAGAAAACAGGCTGTCCCCTGACAGGAAAGGACTTGGCTTCAGCTAGTGTTGCCACAGTCCCAGACTGACAGATTTTCCCACAGCAATTATAACTGAACAAGCAAACACTCTTGCTCAAAATTGGTTCTTTGGGATCCTAAAATTTTGTATTTGCAGCTCATCTACTCTATCTTGACTTGAAAAATCCAGGGAAGCTTTTAGTTTACTCTAGTCCTAGGGGACTGATGGAACCAGACCACACTTTGGCAACACTAGCTTCAGCTTATGTGCTGTGCTGCTATTGCAAGTCTTGTCCTTGATTTCAAGTCAGTCAGGCTGATTGGGATTAGTGGGGGGATGGACAAGAGGTTAAGTTGAGAGGTAGAGGCAAGGTCAGAGATGTCAAGACTATAAGTCAAATCAGAGGTTGGTCAGAGAAGAAGTCAGAGACAAGGAATGAGAATAACTGAGGGGTAAACTAAGTTGATTTCCAGATAGAGAACTACCTAAGAATACAATTGTTTTTATACTAAAAGGTAATCACCTAATGGGAATGAAATAAAGATAAGGATGTATAAGGTCTGTACAATGAACAGATTGGGGAGCAGTCAGAGAGCAGGGTAGCAACAGATGGGGGAAAGCAGGGTTAAAGTAACAGGAATGAAATAAGGGCAAATGGATAAGAATGAGACAATAGCTGGTATGTACTTGGTATGAGTCCACATAATAAAGGTCAGAGCCAATAAGAAGAAAAAGAATTTCAAACAAAGATAAGGGCAGAATAAAGTTGGAGCCAATAAGAAGAGAGGAAAGTAAGGCCAGGTTCATCAGCAACAACAAATGAAGCTGGACTTGTGATTGATGAAATTGGAGGCCATTGGAACCAATGAAAAACACATTGGATAACAGTCAGGGTGTGACACAGAGGTAGGGTGTAACACCCATGCAGAGGAATGGTACCAATATAGACAGGGTTGCTTATGTACGTGAGAACCAATTCGGCATGCTGAGTATTACCTAAGTACTTGTATATTTTTGATTGAAATATTTATTTCATCCACTTTTATTTTGCTGATGTTGTGTTTTAGGCTGTAACAGAAGATCTAAAATCATTAGGGGCTCCATAAGACTGGATTGTATGGAATTTGAAAATGAATCTAATTATCGCGCACCCTTAGATTCAGTCAACTTCTTATGTCTGTGATGATCTCTAGACTTGTCCTCACCTTGAGAGCTCCTCAATGGACTCATAAGGACTCATGCATGGAGTGGTAAGCATTTCACATTGTCTATATCATGAGCTAAGAGTTTTGAATCCTTCTGTAGGAACAGTGAGTTTTAGTTATTCATTTGAGAAGGTGACATTATCCATTACCAAGTCATAAAATTTTGAATTTGTAAACACAATCCTTGGAAGTCTTGGTGAGGATGTAGACAACAGCCAGCATGATTTTATTTCCTGATCCACAGCCATTGATACTTATGAACTGGGTAGCTTGAAAGAGCATTGTAATGGTTTATAATATCTTGAGATTTGTACTGTCAATTTCATAGCTTAAATGGTAATGATGATCTGCATGAGATGAACAGCATGTTTTATTTGGAGATATGAAGAAAATCCTGTTAATGTTCATATACAGATGTATACAGTGGACAGAGATGTCTCCGGAGCAAGGACAAACTCTCAAGTCTGACAAGACAGTAAGAGGCGAGTGGAAAGTTTCAAGTCTGGCAAGACAATAAGAGAATCCTCCAGCCTATCACATTCACTAATTCGCAGAGGGGGCTTCACAGTGGAGGATAGTGGCTTGCGGAAGCACAGCTCCCTGATTCGGAAGGAGACTTGTGGAAAATATTTTATTCTTCAGATGCATTGGGATATTGGAATGAGGTGCCTTTAATTTGTTATTCAAGTGGACATTCTTCTGATCTGTGGGCTTCAAGTTCTAATGCCTTAGTTTATTGACACTGTATGATTTCTGTGTCTAATGACAGATACTGAGGCCCTGTAGTTGAAATTATTAATATTTCGCCTTAGTTATAAGGACTTGGCTATCCTTAGTTAGCTAATTATTATTAATAAAGTACACATAATTATTAATCTTCATTGTCAAAAGGACCACCTACAATGCAGTTTGAACCTAGGACTTCCAGCAAATAAATGGCAGCTCGGAAGCCATATAACCTCTAAGCCGCCAGACTCTTGAAAGATTTGCTCGGTGAGCTCCTATGGTCTCTGTCATCGCATTTGGACTTAGAAAAAAAGCCACCAAGTGTGGTCACCTCCAAATATCAGAAAAAATCATTTCAAATCCCTTTTCTTTCTGACTATTTAGTGATAGAAATAAAGGGAGGGAGGAGGGGTTATTACCACTTAATACATTGGATTTAGAAGCTAGTCAGGTATGTTTTTGCAATTTACTTGGAAAGCGAAAATATTATTGAGTTGCATGAATACAGTCAGTATGCGATGATGTGATCTACTTCATTATTTTTACCCTTGCGGCTGGTCGCATTTAGAATTATTGGGGGTGCAGTATTAGAGAGAGTGTGTGTGATGCGTTAAAAAATATTTTAACAACGAAATAGGATCATATGTCTCGTTATAATCCATATACTGTCTTCACGTATCAAAGCCTCAGTGACTCAGTGGTTCTTTCGAGAGATCTTGAGCAGTGGGTTTATCTATCGTGGTTCAACCCTCACACACCACGTTTTTGGCAACTGTATTAATCTATTAGTTAATATTTGGTATTAATCAGAGTTATCAGGTGAATAATCCCTTCCATAGTTAATAATTCTTAACTCTCGAAGGCTAACCCAGGCTTTATAACTAAGGAAGAATATTAATAATCTCAACTTAAACAGGTGGGATACTTGTCTTGCATTTAAAACTATATGCGTATTGCCTTTATTGGCTAAGAAACCTACATAAAGTCGTGAGAAACAGCCTGTATCACCTGACTTTCCAAAAAAAAGTGAGCTCAGTTATCGTGTTAAACTTGCCATGAACACGAGGTGACAGCGGAGTTCTAGGTTTGCCCGGTCCTTGCGTTGCCACCTAGCAAGATGTCTACAACCACAGGAGCAGCTTCAGAGGTGCTCACCACGACTCTAGGGACTCGACTGCTTTGGGCTGGGCCAGAAAGAGAGGCATTAGAGAGCTATAAGAGAAGAGACACGACGAAAGGCACGCATATACCGCTTCTTTCCTAATTATTATTCACCATATTCACAGTTGTTGTTCGGTTCAAGGCAGTCGGAAATGTGCCCATTATGAAATCGAACTTCTTTAGAATTACGGCTGGCAATAGGTTCCAAGCCGTTATCCAGTTTTTAAGAAAGGAACTGGGATTGAAAGCCACAGATCCTTTGGTATGTAAATCCCTGCGATAAGCTTGCACTTACTCATTTATGGCGAGGTTGGATGTTCCAGTTTACATATATCAACTTGTCATTCTCTCCTGCTCCAGATGATCTTGTTATAAATCTTTACAAAGTGCGCCAACTATTCTTCTATCTCAAACATGCATTCAGCAATTCCGCAGTGCTTCTCCACAGATGGACATTTGATTGTGAATTACAGGTGAGTACTGACAAGTTGATATTAACATTATGGCTTAGGCCGTCCTAATAAAAACAGCTCTACAGCAGCATGGGGTTAATTCAGCAGGGAATCAATTTGTACAATATTAGCCTGCTTCCTATATCTCTTACTAGCTTTCTATATGTATTACTCTTGATAATTATGCAGATAATACCAGTCATCTCTAAGAACGGGATAATCCTAGAATTCATTGCGTGTTTACTTTGTATTGAAGGGCTCAGTTAGCCTTAGGCAATCAAATATCATTATCATTATCGTCATTTCTATTAATCCCGACTTGCACAACATAGAGTCATGATCTTCCTAAGTCTGGCTATTGTTACTGATGGAGCTCCAAGGACTAAGGCTTCCTGGTAAGGGAAAATCTAGCGAGAATAAAAAGCCTGCTTAATAAGTTGAGGAATAGTATGTGCAGCTCCTTACCTCTACTATTCGAACATATAACCTGCCCCTCAAGTCGTATACTATCTAATTCTTTTTGAATCCAACTTACTTTAAAGCTCATGTCCTGCAGAATTCCGAAAAACATTCTGTGGGGGTGGGACTCATTGGGCTTCACTAGAATGCTTCAGTCAGACTGAGACTTAATTAATGACGTCTGGGAAAGGCACTTATAGAAGTATATCCAATAAACTGCCAATGAGACCACACTGGCTGATTCTGGAAATACTAATATAATAGACCTTTGAGAGTTTTAAGTGTGACTTCCTAGAACAAGATGGCTTTTCAAAAATTCTCTGCACGGCATACCGCATTTGAGTCTCTCCTGATTATTAGCTACATTCCTCAGCCCTATCCTCATCTCTACCAGTTTCCCTGACACAACATTGGACAAACTTCCTTTGCTGCCACTCGCCAGGGCCAACATCACCTTTAAACCACCCCACCATCTCGAAACCCAACTCGGCGCAGCACGTCACCGCATTTGTATGCTTAGAAAACCCATTGCAACTGCACCATAATGTGACCGCACTAGGCGCGTTAAGAGAGACAAGGGTTATGTAGAAAAGTAGAAGGGACACTTTCATTGACTGCTTTGACTTGAAAGGTAACACATTAGAGAGGTGAGGGTAATGGCCCTCAGTGCCTGCTTAAGATATTGCTTGCGGTGGTGCATCAGGAAACCTGACCATGGCGCCTATTTTTCCATAGCAGCCATCCATCGTAGACGATGATCCCGACCTTCAGCCGGAGATAATGTCAATATTACGTTATAATATCAATGTATCGGATTAAAATATTTTTATTGGCACCTCACATATTTTTATAATAGGAAGGAATGCTCGAACGAGGCGTCTGAAGGTAGTGCTGTGGAAGGTACCATAGCTGTCAACAAAGTATGGGAGCTAGCGGCGCTATAGTTGCTATAATCACTATAAGAGCAACTATAGCATTTGCCAACTTTACTGATGTGGTGACATGCAACATCTTACCTCATTATTCAAGATATGTCGAGGGAATTCCTTGGATCTGAGCATTTTATTGACCTCGATGCTGACTGTAATTTCAATCTTTTTGCAATTTATAGCCCAGAGGTGATTTCGACATCAAGGAAAGAACATATAGTTATATGGGAATGGGGTTATAAGAGCTGACAAAACGTCCATACCAAGCTCTCCGATGATCCTAAAGAAATTTATCAGGAACACTTGCGGAGAGATTATGAGTCGATTGGTAGATAGGATCTCTACGTTCTGGCCCACCGACCCTTGCTTTGATAATAATCATCGTTGCCTTTTATCCTAAAAAGGGAATTCGCATTCAAGATCGTTGGATACATGCCGTTCGATTGAGCTTATTATACCACACACTAACACTATCGGAAGCCGGCTCACCCTAAACTAGTCTTGGGCTTGTTCCTAGCAGCATCCCTGCTCTTAACGCGGGCGACCTCGGACACGAACAGATCATAGAGGTCTCACTAGGTCGGACGCTATGAAACTTCAGACAGCGGATAGGCAGTTGGGCCCAAGATATCCCCTTCGCCGAACAATAAAGTAAAACATTGGCAAGATCCGATTCAGGAATCGAGCCCTATCCCCGATCCAAAATCACATCCCTGAAAATATTACAATGGATTGGATTTATTGGGAGGATGAGAGGAGATCTGCCTACCCGCTTAAAGGCAACAAAAAAAATTGCAGCCATGGAGCGGAGAGATTTAGGAGTGGCTGAATATCCAGATTCAGATACCTGTTCAAGTTGGGATATTTTCTTGAACACTGAACACTGGGTTGACCCTTCAGATTATCATAGGTTGGTCCTAACTCCTTAGAACAATGTTGCGCCTACTCTGGAAGAAGAGAAAATGCTAAAGTAATCGTGAAACGGAATATATGCGCCTCACTTATTCCATGTCCCTTCAAAGAATTAATTTCCTATGCCCAATCCACCTCTTGAAGCTTCCAAAACATCACATCGCAAGCTGAATCACTATTATACTCTCCCGCGCATATATTTCCCCCCATCCAAATCACACCCAAAAAGTATAACATTGCTCACAACACACCCACACCACAAATGCAACGCAATGCAATCTAGATATATAATGATGCTACTAAACAAAGTGAGGGTATTGTACTAATACTATTTTGACAACTGCACAACAATATGCAATGAACGACGAACAGAACGAGAGATGAAAACAAAATCACGAGGAATCCCGATGACAATACGAATCCGACTCCAAATATACCATGATAATGGGAATGAAAGAGAATATGCAAGAGAATGAGAGAAGGCGAAAGAGTCAATAGATATGTCAGAGAGTGTGATGCGATTGGATTGGGATTGAGAGTGAATGACAAGTACAAGAGATGGAACAGTGAATAAAACGAAACGAAACACACGAAGACGAAATAATAGATAAGATAACGACAGTGGTCCAAACCCAATTTCTTCATTGGTTGGTTTGATGGTGTAGTGTGGTGAAGGAGTGATCCTGACGGACAAACAAATTTTACAGTCGGAAGTGCGCTGCTACAAGCAGCAATAGATGTTCAGTTCGAGTCTCGTCGAACAAATTGATAGTTGATAATTGATGGGGTGCTTGACGTGCGTGCAGGCTGTAAGGAGCGATAAGAAGCGGCTAGCGTGTCATCGCTTTGATAGCCACATGCAGCAGCATAATTGAGCCCGAGCGAATCGAAAGCAGGGATTCAGAATAGCCTTCCCTCTCCCCGAAAAGAAGGTGCGGCGAAAAGGCAGTAAACAAGGTACGATGACCTGTTGTGTATGACCTGTTGTGTATGACCTGCGAACGAACGTCAACATCTAAACGCCAAAGTCCAATGAAGATCCAACGCACCATCACACCCAAATCCGGATCCCACGTCATCATCTCACAACACCCCCCTAAAAGCAACGGAGGGAGGGCCATCCCGCATCCCGCTCCCTCGCCAGTCGCCTATCCCGTAACGCCCACCTTCCCCCTACCCACCGGCGGCCTCAACCCACTCCCCCCAATCTTCGACCCCGAGCCACCAGCAACCCCAGAGCCCGAAGCATAACTCGCCGGCGGCCTCAACCCACTACTCAAACTCGCATTAGACGACGTCCGTTCCCTCTCCCTTATAACCCCCGTAGAGGAGGAAGAAGCCGCGGCCCTCAAATTCGTCAGAGACGGCACCTTGGATATCCCTGTCAGGTTTCGGGGGACAGATGATGCCGGGTTCGTTGTAGGGAATGTAGAAGAAGATGAAGGGAGCGAAGGAATCGCACTAGTCGACGCCGAAAGCCCAGACCCAGACCCATTAGGAGGGATAGGAGGCAACGCCTTCGACACAGGCCTCTCTTTCCCGGCTGCAGAGCTACTCAAACTCAAAGGCGAATTAGCAGGCGAAGGCATCCTCAGTCTACTCCCCCCGCCCTGCCCCTGCTGCTGCATCTGCGCCTTCTGCCTCTCAACAAGCACCAACGCCGTCGGGGGGCCCCTCCTCGTTCCCAAGCCCGACGCAGCCCCCGCGCCGGGGCCGATGGCTATACGCGACGCACCGAGGGAGGTGGACCTTGAGGGCGGGGTCGCGGGTGAGCCGGGGCTAGAAGGTGTAGATGCGAACGCGGAGGAAGACGGGAGCGGTAACGTCGATCCCCTCGTCCGCGTCGCGACGCTTGATTTGCCCGGTCCAACGCCGATGCTGAGGGAGGTAGACGGGGAACGAGAAGGCATGGGCATCGACGAAGCTGTTAGCTTCGCTGGTAGGGGCGTTAACGCCGACGTCGAAGTCGAATGAGACGCGGCGGAGGACGGCGTCGAAGGGGACGATCCGGCAGAGCCAGAGCCACCCCCACTTGGGGGGTTTGACCGCAACAACAACGACCTCAGCTTACTCGGCGTCGGCTCCCTCGCTGCTTGTCCTTGCACCTGTTGGCCACCCATGACCGCAGAGGGCGTCGTAGGCGTCGAAACTGGCACCGCCGGCGCCCCATTAACAAACCCATGTTTGAGCTCATACGCGGTGGGGGTCGGCGGCGGCAGGGGGAACTTATACGGGTACGCAGGCACCTCGACCTCATCCCCGCTCTCCTCTTCGCCGTCGACTGTGAGGGCCAGCTCGGATTTTACGTCGACTTCTTTGAGGTAGGGGAGGGAGGAGGTGGGTTTGTGCTTTTGGTTTGGTTTGGCCTTTGGGTCTTTTATCCCGTTTGGAGCTTTGCCTTTCGCCGTAGCGGGCGCTTTAACTCCATTCGCAGCCTTATCTTTAACCCCATTCGCAGCCTTATCTTTAACCCCATTCGCAGCCTCGCCATTAACCCCATTCGCAGCCTTAGCCTCCTCCTCAGATGCCGCACCCTCCCCCTCCACAATCCCCACCGCGATACTCGCATACGCGCCGGACGCAGACCTTGTGGGCAGCGAATACGACGGCGTGGGCGACATGACGCGCGGAGGGGGCGACATCACCCTCGCATGTTGGCCTCCTTGGCCTGGGTATCCGCCAGGGACGGGCGACATGATCCGCGACCCCGTGATATTCGAAACACCGTGCGCCGGAGGAGGCGACATGACCCGCGTCGGCACCGAATACGACGGCACGGACGATTGATTCGACGTAACAGAGAACGTGGAATCCCTTGTAGAATCCCGCAATGCAGACGTCAAGGTATGCGCCGGCCGCGGCGTCCGCGTAAGGATGGGATCCCCTCGCAGTGTTGAGGATGCGGAGGAGGGCGTGGGGGTGGGGGTTGAAGGCTTCGTTGATGGGGTGGAGGATGCAGGGGTTGGTGTAGGTGTAGATTGGGTTGTGGATTGGGTTTGTGTTAAAGAAGGGAATGAATCCTTCCTCGGCGTCCTCAACTGCTCCTGCTCCTGCTCCTGCTCCTGCTCCTCGTTCTGGCTCTGTGCGTCCGAAACACGCCGAACGCTCCCCCCACTCACACTCCCACTCCCTCCGCTCTCCCTCCCCCCTTTCCCGCTGCCTTCCGTACCCTCCCCGTCCTCAGAATTCGTCACAGACACGAAACTCTCCCTCCCCTGCGCCACGAACAAATTCAGATTCTTCCTCGGCCTTAAATGACTCTTCGTCTCCCCTCCCTCCTTCTCCCCATTCCCGTTCCCGTTCCCAACACCCGCTCGCGACACCAAAACCGACGCCACAGACCCCGCCCTCGAAAGTCCCTCCTCCTCCACCCGCTCCATCGGCACCCCCGCACCCCCTCCCTGACTAGTCGTGAAACTCGTCTTCCGCATCGACCCCCCACTGCTCTTCTTCCCCACGCCCTTCCCTCCCCCATTCGCTCCTCCTCCGCCAGGGAACGTCACACTGCTCTTCCTCCCCACCGCACCCGCACCACCGCCCGGGACATACGCCGGATACTGCGCGTCTTCCCCCATCGCGGAGTACACAGAATACGTCGACGTCGCATTCGAGTTCGAATAAGAGTGGTTGAGAGACATCGTAGACGTGCTGCTCGTGACGGTGGAGTATGTTGATGATTTCCGGGAGAGCGTAGGCGCGAGGCGGGAGAGACGGTTTGTCAGTGCGCTGGGGGCGTCTTCGTCGTCGCTGGGGGATCATAAATGAGGCGTTAGCGTGTGTTCGTGAGGCCGAATGGAGGGAGAGTGGGTGGAAGATGGATACGGATAAAGATGGAAAAGGTGAGGGAAAAATACACACCTGTCGCTCCACCCCAGCCCAGTGGTCAGCCCGATCCCTCCTCTCAACAACTTGCCGTCCTTGTGTCGCTGCTTGCGTTTCTCGGTGTGGCGTGTGTCGCGCGGGTGTTTTGAGGACGTTGAGGCTAATATAATATATCGTTAGCGTTATTCGAGAAAGCGAGAGGGAGGGGGAGGGGGGAAGGAAGGAAACGGGGATGTGTGATAGTAGGAGGGGAGGAGGCGGGGAGGGAATAATGGATAGAAATGGAATGAAAAAAAACCCACAAAAAAAGGACCCATTCGGACTCGTCCTCCCTCCCCCATGCCCACCACGCCCCGGGACAGGCGACGGCATCGGCTCTGGCGACGGCGCAGGCCTTGGCAGCAGCTTCGAATGGGGCGAGATGTAGCCCGCGCGGAGCATTAGGTGTCTGGAACGTTCGGGTTATCAGTATTTTGTTGCATTGAGGAAGGGAGAGGGATTTGGGACGAGAGGAAATGAGGGGAGGAGAAATGAGAAGGGAAGAAATGGGGAGGGGGAAAAAAAGGAAGGAAGAAATGGGAGGGAAAAAAAAAGGAAGGAATGAGGGAAAAGAGAAAGAAATAATACGTACGGCAACGGCGTCTGCAAATCAATCATCTCTTCTTCGCTCTCCTCCAAATCCTCCAACACCATATCCCCATCCTCCTCCCCATCCTCTCCCAACCCAAACACCTCCCCATCCTCCTCTCCAAAGTCCCCATCCCTCGACCCCGCACGTCGATGATCCAACGCGCCCATACTCTTACTCCCGACATAATCATCGTCCATCCACTCATCCCCGCTCATCACACCACCCGTCCCAGTGCCCGCCCTGCTATACGAACTCGACCCATTCGAGCCGTAACTCTCTCTCCCCGCGCCGTATCCATTCCCGGCCATAGCAGGCGTGCTCTTCAGCCGCTTCACTTTCTTCCCCGCACCACCCATCCCGTTAAAGCTCCCCGCAACCGAAGAAGAGCCCACCGAACTCCCCATCGACACCGCACTCTTCGTCCGCCTCGCCCGCCTCTTCGACGGCGTAGGGGTACGGTCTATAAGCGTCGAGATGTCTGGGCTGGACGAGCCTTCGCGGGAGCGTCTCCTTGTTGATTTTCGAGCTGAGGTGGAGGTGGAGGTGGAGGTTGAGCGCAGGCGCGTTGAAGGGGGAGGGGAGGTGGTAGAGGTGGTTGTTGAGGTGGATGATTTTCGGGGGCGGCCTTGGGGTGTTTTTGGGGCGGTTGAACTCTTGCTTCCTGATCTCGAGGGAGAGGACGCGCGCGAGTTGGAGGTGGAGGACGAGCCTGTGCGTGTCCTCTGTCCCGCTTGGGTTGTCTGCGCCGGTGCCGGTGGTTGCGCCAAACTCATCGCAATAGCGTACGTGCTCGAATTGCTATTATAGCTGCTCGCCGCCGTGCGGATATAGCTGTACGCCTGACTCCTTGCTGCTGTTGAAATCCTAGAGGGCGACGTTGCGGTTCCAGAGGCACTTGTGATGGAGGCGGTGGAGGAGCTCCTATTTCGCTGGGGTTGCATGGGACGGCCGAGTCCTAATTTCGAATAAGGGTTTGCGTTTGCAGTGGAATGAGGATTTGCGTTAATATGACTGTATGAAGTGGACGTGGATCCCTGAGATGAATTGGAGAGTCTGGATTGAGGGATGGGAGTGCTTGTGGAAAGCGGAGAGTCAAGCGGAGTTGGAGTGCGGGTGCTGGTGCTGGGGGTTCTTGCGTTGCTGATGGAGGGAAGTTTGACTGATGTGGATGTAGATGTAGATGGCGAAGTGGAAGTAGGTGACAGCTGGAGCGAGGAGGACGATGATAAGCGTGGCAGGGCAGCGGCGTGGGAAGAAGAGGAGGAATAAGGGACGGCGGCGGGGGAAGGAGATGCTGAGCTCGTGTTTGAGATTATGCTTGTTTGCGAGAGACCGCGGCTTCGGGTGCGTGTCGAGGTGTATAGGTTATGTGGTGTGTCGTGCTAATAAAATAAAAAATAAATAATTAGCACATTGCAGCATACAGGAACGCAGAAAAAAAATAGCACAACGCACCTCGTCTTTCGCCCCAACACTCAAACTCACACTCGTCGCACTCGTACTCGTCGCATCATGCTCATCGCTCATTGCGCTCCCCGTCGCGCTTCTCACACTCCTGCTACTCGCATGGCTATCACTCGACACTTTCCGCCTCAGCATAACGCCCTGCATGCCCTTCAGCACAAATGCCTTCTTCTCCGCAGGGGTTAAAGGCGACTCGCTCTCCGGCAAAGGCGGTAGCGGGCCTGAGGGTGGCGGACCCCGCGCAGACATCGTAGCAAGGTTCGCGAACGAGGTGGGTGTTACGCCTGGGGACGCGGGGGTCGTTATTATGGATAACGGCGACTTTGGGGGGAGGGGGGAGGGTGCTGCTGAGGGGGGGAAGTAGCCATTGGAGCTGGCGGAGGTGAGGGCGGGACTGTGAGGAATGTGTGTCGGTGGGGAGGGGAAGGATAGTAAGAGGTCCGTCGAGGGCACAGAGAGGTGCGCGAGCAGAGGCGGCGGACGGCGGCCTGCACTTGAGCTTGAGCCTGCGGTGGACGCCATGCGCAAGACAAGACGAAGACGAAGTGCAAAGTGAAAGTGAAACACGCAGGACGCTTTACAGGAGGATACTATTCTACAGGATACTTTCAGGGATACCTCGCTTAGGGCAGGATAATCCTTGTGGCGCAACCCAATCGTGTCCCTCCGATCTGAGATTATCCGCTGCGACGTTTGGAATTTTGATCCCGCTGCCCGGTCGACCCGCGTCTGCGCATATATCGAATCGCACGACTCTATTATCCCAGAGAGAGAGAGCTGCTCACCACCCTCCACGGCTCAAAACATACACCGGTGTCTGCCATTGAGAACATTCACGCGTGCGCTCCGTCCAATGCGCAACACAATAAAGAAAATCCGTCACTCTTCTTCTTCTGCGTTAAGTTTAAGCTTCTATTTATTTTTATCTCTTCTACCTGCGATTGGCTCGGAGGTAGCTGAGGGTGGGTGGCCCTTGCCATGTGCAGAATAAGGGGACGAGACATTTTGGCTGGGGGGCAGATTCCATTGCATTTTGGATCTCGGGGCATGTGGAGTGGAGGGTATTGACAGTTGAGAGGATGTAGTAAGACGTTGGACGAAAGAGTGAAGTGAAAGAAGGAAAGCATCCCATGTGATTCGTTGCTAGCTCGAGTCGTCATTCGATCTGCGTTACCAATGCTACGCCTGTTGTGTTTTACCTATATCTCTGCCCATGGTACCGCGCACGCTCCATGCATTAATCGAGTCGAACAGAATTCCCGATACCTATCAAGATATCAAGAGAAGCATATATGCACGCGAAATATCCACGATAATACCGCGCCCATATCCCAGGATCAACGCATAGACTCAATGAAAATAACACACCTTCACAACGTTCACTTTCTTCATCAAAATACCATAAGGCATCACTTTGGCTTGCGGGTCGGGTCGAGAGTCGGCTGAGGGTACGTTGCGATTCGGGCCACGGACCTCGGACCAATTTTCTTCCGCGAAACCCCTCCTACCTTTCTAACACTCGCCAACCCTCTTCCCAATTTCCCCCCAATTTTCTAGCCTTTCTTCATCCCCCCTTCCAAGACAACAAGCCCAACTCCCACCATAATCTCCCTACCCGCCATATAAACCCCCTAACAACGACCCAACTGAATATCGTCGGCTACACAGGCAATTGTAATACATTGAGCAACCACACCGACACCAGCCGCGCGCATCCCCTCTTTGTCCTCTCTACGGCCCACGAGGTGAATAGGAATGCCGGCTATGCTTAACAACAAAAACTCATGTGCATGATCACCCTGCGTGTATATGTATATGTTTATGTTTATGTATATTCCCTTTCACCCTGCGTGTGTATACCTCGCTAATGAATCGAATCCAAATAAACATTAACCACAATCACCACTTCACAACCACAACCATAACCAGCGCAACGTGTCCAAGCTTCCAGCGCAGTCATTGTTAATGAATCCTAATTCCTCCCCGTCTCATTATTATCCCTACCGCAATGCTCGACTTGGCATCATAATAACCATCGCTTCATCCGCCTCGTCTCATTATCTGTCTATATATACGGCTACGTATACCCAGGCTCAGGAGTCACTCGCTTCATCGCTTCAACGTCCTTGCCATGCATGATACACGAGGCAGACAAGCTTCTAATTAATATTCATGCAGGGTACGGAAGAACGGCAGTCCAGTCCAAGAGTATGGAGGCGGTGAAGGTTTAATTATCACTAGGCGTAGAGATGCAAGAAGGAAAGGGAAGGGAAGGGAAGGGGGGAGTAACGTTATGGCTTCCGGAGTCTAAGGTCGTCGAAATTCTTGCCAGGGAGACTTGGATTCTTAGTTCTATCGATGAGAGACAGACAGGCGTGAAAACCTTCAATTTATTAAAACAACGGCTTGTGCTAGAGACTGTAACAGGATATATGCACGGATTCTGAATCCGAATCCGATTCCGAAAAGAAGGTGCATATTCAAGCTGTAACATTATTCACGGGCTTCTCAATATGAGCCCGAACACTTAGCAGTACATTATTCACGGGCTTCTCAATATGAGCCGAACTTCGACACTTAGAAGTTCTATTCAGACTCAGGCGGATATCTTATCCATCTAAATCGTTCGTAGCCAAACAACTTCGAAAGCTAAGTACGTATTCAAAGCTCATCGATATCAATATCGACGGACTTGCCATCCCCGGACATCTCGTCCAAAGTTTGAGTTCGTACCTGACTCTCCACCTTCTAGTGCCTTCTTCCTTCCTTGCTTCACCAACTCATTTACAGACACCAAATGCCGAAGCGTCGAAGAGCCCTTCGATGTCAAGATGTCATATCAGAACTAGCGGCCAGAAAATCCTACCTTCGGATCCGCGGGTCGGTCACCCGAGCCACCTGTCAATTGCATTTGCCTGCTGCTGGGAAGGAAACCAGACGGAGATACGATTTTGGGTGAAGTGAAGAAGGCGGTGTCACCAATGTCGTCGAAGTCGCTCGGGTGCAGTGCCACGAAGCCATATCGCGGAGGTGAGGGTTATTATATTTAGAGCATTTAATTATGTTCGGGTTGTGCATTTTTAAAACGACGTGTAGAACGGTTTGTAGGCCTATATGCGCACCTCGTCCTGAGACTGCTTAAAGCTAAGAATTACCTTACTTCACGAATCACAAACCATACCCTCCCAGCGAGAACGGCCGTTCCAGTGTCAATTGCATAGCTGTTAGCTATAATCTTCTTCTGAGACTCGGGTGGGAAGGACTCCAGACAGAGAGCCAATTTGGGTGAAAGAACGTTGAGGCGGTGTCATTCCTCTGTAAATATCATTGAAGGTGTCATCGGGTGTAGTGCCAGGATTCAGAGCTAAACTAAATGAAAGTTGCCATTCCTCGGACGCGAAGGTCATTACAGATCTAGTCCTAGACACCGTCTTCAGGGGGATTAGAAATTATAACGGGCGATTGTTAAACAATGATTTGGAGGCATGCATGTACTAATGTCAATGAAGCTATGGAATGTACCTCGTCCTGAGGCTGAAGCTGGTAGAGTATTCTGGTAAATATCTAGTGTCTGGTCTGCTCCTCGCCAGGGGTCCATACCCTACCAGCGAGCCTAGGAGAAGATCACGCCTGTCGAAAAACTCTGATAGATAGTCTCATGAATCCTGAATGTAAAGAAACCTCATGCTTATTTACCATCGAACATCGCACCGTGCCAACAAAGACGTAGCATATATCCGGAACCTGAGTCTACCAACGGAACCTCGCCGTCCCGTCCGTTACTTCCCTAACCCCCGCCAAAAAAGTACATCGCCTTTCCGACGCACGTAGGTAAGTTCCCGAACGCTGATTCAGAGTCAAAGACATCTTCTAGCTCATAATCTCATGATGTTTATCATGATAATAAACTATCCGAACGTCAATCCCAAATCCCCTACTGGTGCACCGTCAGCGCGCCGCAGGGGACGCCCTTCTTACTCGCCATTTTTGACACCGAAGAATATCATGATGAACTTGAACTTGAACTCGTTTGAGTCAAGGACCTCCGTGATATACGCACAATCATTCAAGGATGGCACTGACTTGGACACCAGACCTGTTTAGAGCAGCGCGGACTGAGTGACATCATGATTATCGCCCGGGCACAGCCTGTAATGACGGACTGACACCTTGCCATTGACTCTGAATCTAAAACGAAATGTTCGTTTCATGGTTAATGTGATTTAATTCGTACGTACGGGGTGGATATGAGGGGTGAACCAGAAATCAAAATCAACGGACATAGAAAAAAAGAGCGTTAATGTTGAACGGTGCATCAGATCGCGAACAACGAACGAACGAACAAACACCTTACAATTGCCTTGCTTGGGAGTTATGTGCCAGTATATCTCCTGATTTGGGATGTGGATCTGTCCTGTCTGGAGTAATTAGTATCTGCGTAGGAAGTGAGGAGGTGAGTTGGCATCGCTGGCATTAGACTTCTACAGCTAATACAATGAAATGCGATTTTTTTTCAACGCGCGCGGTATATGGCACGGGCTTGGCTCAAAATTCCTGAGAATACTTCCTTCCTCCAATAATACAGGCAAAATTTAAAGACGCCGAGTCAAACGACGCTCATTGCCATGTTTTAATTAACAGCCCAGATCCCTGGCACGAAGCCCACATCACACCCCACCGCACAATCGTCCAACACGCTCTTGCTCTTAGACCCATTCGTGAACAAAGCAAACAGCGAATCTATCATTCCGCGCACATATATGTAAGCAAGTATATCCATCCCGATAATCCCTCCCATAAAAGTACCCCCTCCAGCGCAGATCACGCCGGAAATGAAGTTAACGCGGCAGTGCCTTGCGTTGATAAAATGAATTCGAAATCCAATTCTAGTCCAATTCGCAATTGTGAGTGCGCGTGCCTTCATATCCCGGATCCGCCGTAAATCCCGTCACTTCCGGCTCACATGGCACGCCAGAAGTAAACCTTATTTTTATTAAAGGATTAAAGTGGTAGCGCGTTCGTTTGGATTGGGATTCGAATTCAGAGCTGATGAGATCCGTATGCCCCGTTGAGCAGTCCTTTCTTCCTAAGGTGGAAACGAGTACACGATGCAAGTATTCTGGAGGGGAGGCTGCATGAGGTGTGAGGCTACTTCTTGTGACTTTTAGCGAGGGACGGAGGCCCGCTGAGATTTATTTGTCGTATTTAAATCAACCAACTTGAAGTCGACGTCTGGCAGAATTGCACCCACCAGCAGCCTCCATACACACGTCTCTGTTCTATTCCCCAGAGTCTCTCAGGCCCCTCTCTCACTCTTTGACGCTACCTAGAGTATTTAATCCGCATACATGTTTTCCTTCCCCCCCCTCTCCTTCCACTGCTCCCATGAGTATGGAATACAATAGGGTAAAGGTATCAGAAATCAGCTCAAAGTGGCTTAAGCTTCGGACTTTTGATAGCTTATCCCATTATTCGTCCAGGGATATCATTGTATTATTATTTTCTGTGCTTGCTATTTTTTATTCTTACCGTCCTGGGTACTATAGTAATAATATCGAGACTGTATTTCATCCTGCCCTCGCTGGTCATAAAAACAGGAATCCTCCATTCGATCCACACGGGCCCTTTGCGCACGTCTGAGTGTCTTGGTGAGCCTGAAATGACGGACTTTAGGACGCTAAAAAAACTTTCTAACGCTCTTTGAGATGAGACGTTTATACCCAGTCCTTTCTTCCTACTTGAGGTGGTTGAGAAGTTCCACGTAAACAAATGTCATGCCAAGTATGAGTCCGCGGGTGCTCTGAGGTTAGGGTGTCCAGTCGATTCATCGACTACGGAATCCTGAGCGTGGCGCTTATCTTATCAGATATCGGTTCCACGTGTATGATTGGCCAGTCTCTTCGGGTTCTTGGTGCTTTGGACTTTTGGGATAAGACGTGATCGTTGAGTTATTACATTGGAGTTGGGTTTTGTACGAAGCTTCCTTTATACCTACCCAAAAAAAAAAGAAGAAAAAAGGAGTATCTAACAGAAATCCTCATCCTACCAAGCTCGTCATAAATCCCCAGCCTCACGAACAGCCCCAACCAGCCCCAACCTCGATCGGATTCAGGATACAGCACCCACGTTGTTTTCACTCCACCGATCGCTCAATATTTTTAATTATAATACCGATCGGTCGTCTTCCGCATTCGTGCGCTGATCCCCGATCTCGCCATTATACCCTGGATACGGAAAACAACAAGAGGCAGCGCAATCAGGGTTTTATTTGATCGAATCCCATGTGATTCAGGATTTGCGGGCGGGATTCATTATTGTCGCGGGATTTCAGTGGGCTGGGCTGGGGCTGGGGAAGGGGGACGTACGTTCAACGATCATGAGTGAGTCGGTTGTAGGGAGAGGTATGGAGGTCTTATCATTGAAAACCGATTTTTATCTGGGAGTTCATGATCATGGCGGCATGAACTCGATATGCTTAGCACTTTTCTATTGTTGGTCGTTGGTGAGACCTCCTAGATAGTACAATATGTTATTGTCGGTAAAGAGCACTAGGATTATTAGCATGGCCAGAACTCATATGTACATTTTCAGAGCTCTGCGTACATTTACAATGTTTGGACGTTCGATCCTCAACGTGAATTTGAAGCTCTGGTGCTTGGACAGGCGGGAAAGGCTTGGACCCCGCGGAGCCAAGCTTTTCAAGTTCAGATCGGGAGTCGAAGTCCTGCATCTCAAACTCACTAACTGAAATCTTTCAAGATCTTAACCTCACCCACTTTAAAAAATCCTCAATGACTCCCTCAGTACTTCCTGAACTCCCTTATCTCGCCTCCTCACGGATCACAGATTCACAATGCCCTCAGGCCGTCGCACTCGTCAAACCAATCTCCGTCTCCCCAAAGCTTCCCAGTCCTCAATCCTGCATATTCAATCACCCGCATCACCGCTCAACCCATCGCCAGGAGGAGTTTAGACCCCACTCCAATCCCATATATTGCGCAAGTATCCTGCGGTATCCGGATCTCATCGTCGCACATCCGCACGCGACGCGTATACGTAGCCGACGATGACGGTTGTTGTGCCCACTGAGGGCGCGTGCTGAGATTCAGACTGTAGGAGGACTCACCCCCGACGCCGATGCCGAAGCGGAGAGGACTGGGGTTTTAAAATTATCAATGTTAATTTGAACGGAGTACACAGGGTTGCAGCTTTGGATATGAACTTAAAGGACCATGGTGATGTTATCTCTTCGTTTAATTCCTAGGCCTTCAAATCCGCCTATGTACTCATTTGATATCTGATTTTGTTGGTCGCTATCACGGTGAGACCCAATGCTCAAGTATAATCTCTGGATGACGCGTTCTAATACCCTGAATATCCATGGAATCCTCGACCTCTTGTGGACAGAAAGAGGATGGAGTCGATCAAATCAATCTTTAGAAGCGCCGGTTAAAACTCAACCCTTCAAGCCAGGTCTAAGCGGCTCCACACCTAGACATACCTGGGAACTCATGCTTCACTTAGGCAAGCGTATACGCCTTTCTCGTACCCGTATAATTAATCAAAACCCTGACAGACCATGGATGTCATGAGTAATTCTAAATACTCTAGAGTCTAAGGTGCGTGAAGTGCTTATTTTATCTCTTGGCTTGTCATCAAAGATCTTCGCGTCTACTTACTAAATAGGTTGTCCTCCTAAAATATCTACTTGCTGTCCTTTCTGACTCGACACAAATCTTAACGGATCGGATAAAGAAGGTCAACAAATTTTTTACTCCACATCCAGGGTCCCCTCGCATCACTTATCAGCCGCCGGCGTCGCCAATTTCTCGAAAATTAAAATTGCCATCTTCGGAGCGGAGAACATCCCCTTGGTGTCAATCTTGAAATTAATTTATGGGTCATAAAAACTTATAGCTCCCTTGTATTATTCGCCGGCGATCTCTCCGACTAATATTTTTGATGATGGTATTTCGGAGGCAAAATTCTTGTCGCTTTAGGAATTCGTATCTGCAAATAACCTTAAAACACAGGATGTTACGAATCGATCCTTCAAATATCCAACTCAAGATCATCGAATTCCACTTCATGCTTTAGCTGACATTTGGCTGACATCCACCATCTATCCTGTTAGACTTTGTACTCTCAGAACAGTATTAGGTACATATATATCATCTTGACGAACCCTATGGCCCTGATTTCCGGGGAAGTCATCAACAGAACCTCCAAGAATTTTCTTACGGGTGCGGATCTGACTCTATCTGACTGTTTGCTCCTCTAGGCCTTTCTTTGCACTATACTAACCTGAAAGTCTCCCGATGTAAGCCGATGCATCACTGGTACGGTGATGATGCCGAGAGTCAAGCCTGGGTTCTCTTTAAATCTTCTGACTTGAACCATTCGCTTTGGGCTGCTCTTAATATCCTACAGCCAGATACTATCCGGGATTATGTACGGTGCAAACGGACCTGGCATCCTTCCCAATCTGGTTCATACCTATGAACCTCTTTTGATATTTGACATTCAATAAATAGTGGATCATACGCCCAGATATGTTGCTAATAGAACCCGTAAGCTATCTCTGGCCATTTGTGGGCATTCCATGAAGTAGGGATAACGCCTGCCATCCGCATCTAGGACGTTCTCAATTTGGATAGTTGCAGCCAACGAACAGCGGATATGAATGCAAGCCAGGTTACAGCTGGTGAAATGGCGGATCCGTCAACAAGGTTCAATATTATGTCCATTTTAAAGTACGTCGGAAATGCGAACGGAAGACTGCATATAAAAATTAAATGTCTAATGGCTGAAGCCCTTACTGTTGGATGCTTAATACGACTTCTGGACCCATACGCATGATTACACTAAATTCTGTATTAGCATCTCCAGTAAGGTCTAACCATACATAGTCTGCAATTGACCCCGGACTATTCCATTAGGAGTCAAGGAAAGGTGGCGCCAGCGTTTGGCACCGGGTCATTAGAAGATCTCTAGTGTTCATACTCTTCCCTGTCATCACTTAATAGAAGAAGGAGAGAGAATTCCACTACGTATTTGAGACTGCTTCGAATTCCAACTATGCCGTCATTCGTCCACAAAGGGAGGTTGTATTGTACATCCATAATGGATCGGTCATTTTGTAATACTAATGCAGACATTTATTTGAATACTGATCAGTTGAGTAACCAGACTTCTGGAATGCTCAATAGAAGCATTCTTTATCGGAATGCGGGTGTAGGTGAGTGGCTGAATTGTTCGTACTATCTTTGACAGATTTCACGTCATAATAATGCCTCCTGAGCTACAAACATCCACGCCTATTTATTTAGAATGAAATAAATATTCGTTATTAGAAGACATGCAACTGAATTCGTATTCATATTTCTGAGACAAGTAGACTCGGAGGAATCCTTACTATAGGTAGTACAGGAATCAGTGAAATCCAATTCGAAACCTAGGTCCTTCCTCTTCGTCGTGAATAGATATGCCCTCAATACCTGTGAAAGCCATAGTAGCTCCCCAGGTATCGTGTGCAATTAACTGTCGTTTATGAGCAGCTTGACGCAGATTCAAGATCAAATGAGAACCCTACAAGAACACCATTTAGTGATGGTCTATACGGTACATATAACATCACCTACTGCAAATGATAATATGCTAAGGAGATATCTGAAATATTAATTTAGTACGTGAGAAGATTATGTTCGATTACGGCGGAACATACATGAGCGAAATGTTCTGAATACCTTGAAGGGCACTTGACACGCTCAAAAGTAGTAATGAGCTGATAACCAAAGAGGCTGGTGAGTGGAAATAAGATTGATAGACTTCATACGCACGGAGGAAATGTTCATACCAGCAATCCTATAGTTATTATGAAGGATTAAGACTCGAATAGTATGCGAGAACATAGGACAAATACTTACACAAGGAAATATATAGAACCATCCCTAAAAAATGCTACGAACAGAGGATGCAGGCCGACTTGGCACAGATGTTTCCATGAGCTTTGTCCATCCGCAGCAGCTGTCTCGTAGAATTTATAGGCAGTTAAAACAAAGAATGTAACTAGAAATTCACGTATTGATGAACTAAGGCTCTGTGATGCCGCAAGCTACTTACCAGCCACGATCATACAAGGAATCCTATCGAAGAATGGATGGCTCAGTAGATTAAGGATATCTATCTGGGACTAACCAAGCTAATAAAGTCCAGTTATACGCTTCGAAGTCGGGAAGTAAAAGACACCCAGTAAGAGGCAAGGAAGGAGGGATCGCTATAACGCTACGTGTGACCTTCAGAGCCGTCTTCAGAGTGGCGTAGATCTCCATCTGATAAGTATCATATCAGTATCATATTTTTAACCGCACACGTTTCCTACTTATCCCTAGTTCCGCTGCATATTGACATTAAGTCTCAGTGACCTATTAGAATGGGGATTACTAGAACGCTTACTGCACACCAGTATCAAAAGCGAAAGCATCACTGCAGAGATACTGGTAAGCAAGTCCCAAGATATATGGTAGAAGATCTTCCTTACATTTGTACCAATGTTGATAAAGAGTGTGGACCCTTATTAGGAGGATGGTATTCACCGCTGCGTTGAGAACTGTAGGTCCAGCCCTGTCTTTCGCATTAATGATACGTAGAAAAGCAACTATGGGATACTCACAGACAGATCCACCAATAATATATGCGACAGCTGCTCTATCCTTAGTTCTCACACAACAACAAATTAATGCGGGGGACTTACACCTATAATATTTCGGTCAGACTTTGAGCAAAATATCGAGCGAAGTACATACGGATATGGGGACATTGTGACGTGTTTACTAATGGTCAATGAATTCAGCTCTGAGAAATTGCAGAGTTGCAGCGGTGGATGTTTTACCAATTAAAATGATCCTGTACTGGACGATTCTCTGCGTCAGCCAGAAAAAATTCACAATGAAATAGACCTACAGTATGTCAAGCATCCCGTAATATCATGCTATTAGGTAAAGGGCTCTTGGTAAAAACCAGGGTACCCTTAACAGCATATCAACATAGCTATTAAGTTCTTTATAGACAACTTTACGTCCAAACATGTTGTATCTGAGGGCAGCCCGGTTACTTGTCCCAATCCCCATAGCTCCACAAAGAAAAAAAAGTTGTATCTGTTATGCTTAAAGCATGAGAATAACGGAAGTAAGTTTTGAATATGATGCTGACCTCCCGTGATAGATTGAGAATAATATCATACACCAAAACTGTTAGTACTACAGCTACAACCGGTCATCAGCTACATATTTGATCATATAGGGAGAATTTCTTACTAGTTGCATAATTAGCGACTCGCAATTGCTCGATACCAGCGATGATCACTCCGTTAGAAGGGGGTGCTATGAAAGGCGTGACCTAACCAGAGGACATTATCAAAAGTTCCACCAGGGACCGAATGTGATAGATGAAGAGCACATGTCTCTCTCAATATATAGCCTTGGATTAGAATTCCCACCGAGTCAGCTACTGAAACTAAGCTGTACTTTGGCAGATTAGGTCGTGAAGTAGAAACATCCTGAAACATCCGACAGCTGTGCTTGAAGATTTATAGTTAGCGTTGGGTATGAAATAGGAGGACAACCCGGTTACGTGTCCCAATCCCCATAGCTCCACCAAAATAGAAAAGCAAAGACTTGTGAGATTCTTCCTTGGCGCATACTGACATAAGCATTAATATAAGATCTGCCCCCATGGACTGTCAAGCTGAGGCATTATTTAAGATAAAGTTGTGAAATCTCACCTTACCACTGCTGAAACATTCAGAAGATCATGTCTGTTGGAGTCAGCGAGCCGTTCGCATTAGAGCTCGGACGAGATTGGACAGCGATGCTCAGACACGTCGAACTTGGTGGAAGACCAAAAGGTATGTAAATCATGTACATACAGGACAACTGCCCTATAATAAGTCGTTCTAACAATGGCCAGAGCAGCGAATTGGATGGAGATCGTGCAGAGCCTGAGACGGTGTTGTGACGTACGGCTTGGTTCAATATTAGTGCCGGAGATGCCGAGCCCAATTCAATCGGGACTTTCTAAAATAATTAATTGGTAAGTCTATTTACTCAGCTCAATTTGGGGTTGAGGTCTTCGACTTCAATGTAACCGGTACCTTCTTCTGCATTAGGCTCTGCGGGGCTTTCCTAGCATCAACACTGTTCGGGTCCGTCAATTTGGACATGGCTGTGCGTAAGCGTTTGCTAGTGCGAGGCTTTGACACCTCTGCTGACTTGCGAGGCATGGAAAGAGGAAGAACGGGCTTAGCTGTACGGTTATTAGGTCATCAGCATATAAAGCCATATAGGATGCCATGTACCCTGCAAATAACCGTGCTTAAATCCCAGGTAAAAAAATGTCGGCAAAGCCCGGGCTTCACGGGCCGGCCTAGGCCTCAGAAATCTCAAGCCGAGCCCTGGGGTCCGGGTTTTAGACAGCTCGGCCTGGGCTGGCCTAGGGCTTGAGACCCCGGCCCACAAATCACTAAAGATAATCGCTGAAATCCAACGCTTTGGTCCCACCACATGTCGGCCCCCGATTCTTTTTTTCTTTGGAAAACAACCAATTGTTTCTCTGTATTTATTAAAAAGCCGACGGGTTGGAGCACACAGAAATAAAAATTGTAAAATTAAGCGAGAGGAGTCCCGTCGGGTTCCCAAAATAAAAGTGGGGGGAGGCGGGTAAGCTGGCTTAACATACGTGTAATATTGCATAGTCTACTCCAAACCCAACTGAACATCTAGGAAGGTTATGGGGGTAAAATATATCACTCAGGCCAATATTTGGGTCCAACTGGGAATATTTTATACTAGAGGGTCTGGTATTACCATATAATACAAATAAACTTGAATAGAGAGAAAGAGAATGCTTGAATAGAAGAAGTGAAGACTCAAGCCCAAAGTATCAGCTAAGGAATGCAGGTAGATAAATTATGTAACCATTTCAATAATCTGAGTAAAGCACGTACCGGTACAACAGAAGCTCGCATATTAACTAACAAATTGCTTAAACGCCTCGTAGCAAGAGAGAATTATCCTTCTATTATCCAAGGGCTTCATGCCTTCACTCCAACGGCGCGCAGGCCGCGGGACATTAGGAATATGAGCGTAAACGACCGTCTCTTGTTGAGGATACATTCCCATCCCCACGGCATCGACGAGGGCGGTGGTAACGGGGATCTTGTAGAAGGTGGGCGCCGTGCCTTTCATTGTGATTCCAGGGGTAACTTTGGATTGAAGTGGGGGTAAGCTTAACGTCCTTTCGCGTGTGTGATTGTTCGAGTCGAAGGCCGCGATGGCTTCTGCGATGAGTTGGGCCTCAGGATTGGAGGAGTCCATATGACGCTTGTCTTCTTGAACAAGTAAAAGGATCTCGTTGTCGTCCAAGATACATACATCCGTCTTAGCATGCCTGTTCTCGCCACAAATGAATAAATTTATGTCTTTCCTTGTCCGGGCAACTCTTCCCCTCCTGATATAGCCACAAGCACGGAGGAGAGCGACCGCAAAGTCATCGACGGCCGATTCTTCGTTAGGAGGCATAGCCATGGCGAGGTCAAGAGTACGGAGCAAATTGTAGCCTTCATCAGACGTTGCCGCATTAGCGTCAGCAGCTACGAGGATCTCTTCGGGTGTCGTCACAGGCTGTGGGAGCTGATCTACTCCGAAGAAAGTGGTAGCATCCTGTAGCTCGACCCTAATGTTATACGCAAGTAGCTCGTTCCTTGTCCAGTCGCTCCCTGATTTAGCGGTACGAATGATATTGGCCATTCTGAAACATTGAAATACGTGATATGCAACGAAGGACGATCAGTCAGCGACATACCAACAAGATTGCTGATGTTGTTAAAACTGCTCGAGGTTACAGCTGTTTCAAGTACGTAAGACGAACTGCCACGATCACGTGATTAGTGTTGCCCACGGCTTGGCTCTGCAACTGAGCCGACGGCCGCAACCATTTTTAGCCAACTGAAGCCGGTTTTTAGAAGCCGAGTCGAATTGACTATGTAGGCTTTGGAGCTGAGCCGCATTTGAGCGGTTTCCGCCGGCTGGAGCCATTGGCTTTAAGGGTATACTTATTGAATTCATCCTACTGCTTAAAATTTTCACACATATTTTCCAGTCCAACTGTAGATCTACGTATTAGAACAAATATAGGATTCCATTATAGACTCTCAGATAGCCTTGAACTGAGAAGTCTGAGGCGTGAATAAGGAGAGAACATTTGAACCGGTCTTTAGTGGATTGGTATAACTCGGTTAGCGGGCCCGCTGACCGAAATGATTCCGCCCGGTCTTCAACTGCAAAGAAGCATCATCAAAAGTCTCGGCGACTTGAGCTCCCAAGACCTAACGTACGTCTCAAGGCTTCAAGCTCTGTGAGTAAGTTCAGTCAGCGTTGATCAACGTTTCAACCTTGACCACTGAACTTGGACGTGTAAGCGTCACGTGACATGTTCCTTTTAGCATCGACGACTCGAACCTCGCTGTTCAACGTCTTACACCCTCATTGTTCATCTTTGAGGTCTCGTTAAGTATCTGACTATATGTAATTAATATGGGTATCACTCAATAAAGTCGAAACTCCATCTTGATCATTCCAAAAGCCAGAATCTCACTCGCTCAGGATTCACGCAATACTCAGCATAATGGGGCCTGTTCGCTTTATTCTCGAAGTGAGTCTTTACATACGTATCATCAAGTTGCGCTTAATCATATTTTCTCTAAGTTAATTGACAGCCCTCTCTTTTCCCTTCCCATTTGCAAATCGGCGTGGCTCTGCCTGGTCGGAGCGCATGCCGTATCCCTCGATGGAGGAGGTTGATGGAGTCGGAGGGAGTGTCTGATAGCGCGAAGGGCTGCGCTCGCTCTTTATCTCAAGCTTCTCTCCTATCATGGTGGTAAGTTCTGAGTAGTTTTCGTTTTACTATTGACGACATACCTTCAATGCAGGTATCCGCGGGATCTTCATCATCTGATGAGATCTCAATCGCAGTAGCCACGCTGGAGCCTGTGAGCATTTAAGTGAGTAAAATTATTCAATTCCTACTGCTCCCGCAAGACTTACCTTTGTTAGTACTGTTGTCAATGTTACTCGCCCTATTGCTTGCGCCTGCACCTCCCCTTTCGCTTCCACTCCCACTCCCCTCGCCGTGTATCTCCGCTAGGTTCTTCTTGAACTTCTCCAAATCGGCTCCTGGAGCTATATAGGATAATGTTGTAAGTGATTAGTTAATGAAGACTTCTTTAGGCTTACGAGGTCGTTGTGGTGGCTTAATCCTCGCTGTCTTATTAGCCACTCCTCATGGGTTGCCTCCTCCTCGAAGAGGGTTAGGATGGTTTGGCACCGCAACAGGGTCAGGAACTGGGTGGACAGAAGCTTGAATCACGAGGACAGGTGCAGGCGCAACGTTTGGATGGACAGCTGCTGGAATCAACCCAGGGGCTGGGGCGTGGTTTGGGACTGGCGCAATGTTCAGGACCGGGACCGGCACGGCATTCGGAGCTGGTGCGATGTTAGGGATTGGATGAGGTGCAGCTTGAACTATGACAGGGGCAGGAATCAATGGGGGGATGGGTGGGATGACAGGGTTGAAAGGGAGATTATGCCGTGCAGCTATGACTTGTGGGTCATCATATGCCAGGATAACATCACCGTAAAGATGTCCTGTACATAAAGTAAATATATTTCTTAGCATTTTCGAAATTCAATGACATATTTGCTTTTCCAAATGCACGGTACTCGTAACGATTATATTCGTGAAAGGTGGTGACATTGACAAAAGCTGGGTATCATTCAACTAAAAAGTTACTAGGTCAATTTTGGATGATCTGCCAGGAACAAATGACAACGTACTCTTGCGAAGGCATGTAGTGCATTCGAAATAAATCCCATGACGATTGTTGTGGATGATCATCGAACATTTGCGTGCCTCTGCAGGAGTTCTGGCCAGGAGAATGCAATTGCAATAAATCGTAACCTTCTCACGCAGATGATGGTATAGATTTTCTGGAGCAACTGGCTCTGGTGAGTTCTTTAGGAGCGGCCTGTTGATATTCTTTAGCTCATAAATGATTAGCTGGCACGGTAGATATCTTACCAGGCCATACAGTGTAATCCAACATTTGGAAATGTGACGACTGGCCTCGGATAGGAATGGTGATATTAGACTAGACAGAAGCAATAATTCACAGCATAACATGTATCAATAGAACTTATAAGACGAATAGTAGGCTTCCAAATTTCCATAATACTTCAAAGAAAACTGCCTGGATATCACGCTGAGTCTTTTTTAGAACTCTGATTTTTTATTGATCATAGGCAATTAGAAACACGTGGAACAACACTATAGTATATATATATGTGTGTGTGTGTGTTTTAATTGTCGAAATAAGAGGGAGAGCGACCCCTAGGAATATTCTATTTAAAGACTTATCTTCGGAAATGGGACAGAAGGAGCACTAAGAGAATCACAGTTCTCTAGTCTTCTACTAAATATCTTACAATATTAACTATAGAAGGTACTTTATTATCTTATATTTATAGTGACCGCTGATTATTCTCAAATTATTTGAAAGGGAACCCTGCGCTGAGGCGGAAGTAATCCGAACAAGACATGACACGTGATAAAGGTTTAACAGTCAACTCAGCGTCGGGCAATGTCGAAGGATACAGCTCTGCCATGCCTGAAAGTATATACAGAGTGAATTACGAAATAAACTCGGTATCTCAGCGTTGTATAAGAAGAACCGGTGATAAATTGCAGGGTGCGACCAATATAACTAGAGCCCGGAGTGACAGTTAATCTCCGGGTCTACGCGAGTTATACCAATCCACTATAAACTCCATTTGAACCGCAACATGTCACGCTTCGACCTTCTGCGTGACATCGTGACAGTCTGCCCTCCCGGCCCCTCCAAACTCCCTCAATTATGGTGAATCCGCCTCCAATATTTTATTTAGACTAAATTGACGCATAAATATGTTATTATATGGGACATCTCATCTCTCCTTTGTGGGGAATATATTGACAGCTAGCCGGCTGTCAGCCGGCTTCACAACCAAGCGAGCTGGTTCTAAGTGGCTCGGCTTTTTCAAGCCACTATTTCAAGCCTAAGCCGATCCATCAGCTCGGCTAGCCAACCATAGCCAGCCGTGGGCAACACTACACGTGATTCTTGCGAAAGTAATTCCGTGAAAACATCGTGCAATAGCCTTACTCAATTCATTCCCTAGTGACGTTCCCTAGTCGGCACGGGCTTAGTTGACCGATTGGGGATACCCGGCGATATGGCGAGCCGAGCAGTCGGGCTCAAACTTTTAGGGAATTTAGGGAATCTAGGGAACCCGTTGAACCCTTCCCTCAGTTCCCTAAACATTTGCCAAGCGTTTTAGTCTGTGCTTCGTCAGCACCACGCAAACAAACTCTCATCGCCGCCTCCGCCACTGTGACACCCGAGGCAGTGACACCAAGTCACATATGGTTTGCATATGGCTCGCCGCCGCATTCGACATATAGAACACTCCCCTCTGCTCTCATTGGCCGTCTATTTTCTATCAGAGGCTGAAAACGAAGAGGAGAAGCATGCTGCGCTCCTGATTCTAGCGGCGGCTTTGTATAAACCGCCATCTGCACGCTCGGGACCCCGTAGCCCCCACAACACCAACAAATCAGAGGAGTTTTGCGAGAGCCTATTATAAGTATTCCGTGCAGGAGTTTGATAAGAATATTGAGGCTCCTGCAACCAGTGCCTGTTGTTGTGAGGCGGGTCCATTTTGCTACAGTGCAGCGCGGCGGGCTTACGTTATGCAAGGTCGAACTTGGTCGGACTCAGGCGGATCGAGGGAAAACCCTAGGGAAAATCAAATCATTTCTTAGAGTTCCCTCGGCAGTCCGTTAGCACCAAATCATCGGCCGCCGAAACTAGGGAACGTGCCGAGGGAATTAGAGAACACAAGAATTGAGTAGGGCTAATATCTTGTCAACGACTTCGAGTTACAGCTGTTCCGGATACACAAGGCGGACTCTCACGATCACGTGATATTCGCAAAAATAACAACTTGAACAGATTGCACAATATCTCGTCAAATACTACGAGTTAAGGTCCGAAAATTTGTAGCTTGATACCCGGCAACAAGCTCCTGTGCTTAAATATCTCTAAGAGCTAATAGAATTTATTCTCATAAAAATGGTTGATTTCTACTCCCGGGGCTCTCCTGAATGAACAGGGGGAGATTAAGACAAGCACAGAAAAATCACCATTTTGACTCATAAAAATATAAAATCTTCGTTATTTGTTCCTGACACACTGTCTAGGATCATTGGAAGAAAGCTTGGTATGAAAATTTCCACTTCACCAGGCTACCCAGACATTTCCATATTAACCTCCTTACCAACCGACCTCAGGACCATAGATTTCCAAAGAATTGGAATTATATTCAACATCGATTGAAGACATTTATCTAACACTGATTCTTGAATAATATAAGGTAAGAAGCTGTATGGCATGTCCACCACTACCGCAAACAATATTTTAAACAAGGTGAGCCTTCTGAAATATCACCCTGACCTCGCTCGCTGACTGATCATTTTTAAAGCCAAAGCACTCAATGAAAGCAACCTTGTTACTTTTCTTAGCTGTTGTTTATCTTACTCCGCCTGTCGCATTCGCATTGTGATGCAACTGCAGCGGCTTATTTCAGCACATAATTGCTACGACATGCTACAACGAGTTGGGTTTTGAGATGGTGAGATGGTTGAAATGTGATGTCGACCCTGATGAGGGGCAACAGAAGAAAGTTGTCCAATATCGTGCCAGGGAAACTGGCAGAGATGAGGATAGGGCCGATGGATGTAGAAAATACCACATATGTCGGTGTCGTGCGACTCAGTTAGTGCCCGCTATTCTCTATGTTATCCAGTGTACACGGGGAATAACGTATGTCTATTCCAGCTACGCTGCACACGGCTGGCATGACTTGGTTTTGTAAGTGTGAAAACCATTTGATAATATTGAGTCTCTGATGAATTTTAAACACTCGAAAACCCTGTTAAATACATTAAGTTTACAAAACATTAGGGTTTACAAAGTTGTGGGATAATATGTATCTTATATTGTCCACAAAATAACAACACAATGTGTAATTGAGCTTGGGATACAATAAGGACTGATGCTGACATATACACAAAAGAGTGAATTTTGAATACATGATGTCGTCCACATGGTACATCATGTATCTGATGCAAGATTATAATATTAGCAAACTTGGGGAACATGATTGGTTTGTTCCTTTGAGGACAGCTTCAAAGACAGCTTCAAAGACACAAAGCATTAACCGCTTCGGAGACACAAAGGCTTTGACGCTTCAATTCATGTCAAAAACATCCGATGATTCTATGTTAGCCTAATCCATAAGTCCTAAGTTGCCATAGCTTAAATTTCCTGGTTCTAGGTTGTACAAAATGTCTTTTCTTAGTAAGCTACGGCAACTTAGGACTTATGGATTAGGCTAACATAGAATCATCAGATGTTTTCAACATGAATTGAAGCGTCAAAGCCTTTGTGTCTCTGAAGCAGTCAATGCTTTGTGTCTTTGAAGCTGTCTTTGAAGCTGTCCTCAAAAGAACAAACCGATCGTGTTCCCCAGGTTTGCCTATATTATAATCTTGCATCAGATACATGATGTACCATGTAGATGACATCATGTATTCAAAGTTCATTCCTTTGTATATATGTCGGCATCAGTCCTTATTGTATCCCGAGCTCAATTACACATTGTGTCCTTACTTTGTGGACAATATAAGATACATATTATCCCACAACTTTGTAAACCCTAATGTTTTGTAAACTTAATGTATTTAACAGGGTTTTCGAGCATTTAAAATTCGTCAGAGACTCAATATTATCAAATGGTTTTTGAACTTACAAAACCGAGTCATGCCAGCCATGGCAGTCAGCTATTATATACATATGAGGTAACACATGTGTAATAATAGGTGCTAATAAATATAAGTCGCAATGAGTTGCTGGGAGTCGGTGGCAGTGTACAGCCCCGACCAATGGCGTCTGATATTCTCAGGACTCTGCTCACCCTTATTCCAGCATCCAGAGGCATTCAGAATTCCAGAAAATAATAGATACATTACTGCCAAATGCTACAATTTTTTGACAACTAATAATCATCTAGAAAATATAACTTCGCATCGTTCGAAACTCAAACGCATCACGAAAGTTGACACGGGCCATATAGTGCTATATATAAGCCGTATACCCCGCCTAGCCTTCATAGCATCGCTAGCGAAGATGCCATTGTGGAGTGCTCATAGTTGGCCTAGCGAGATACTTAGCGACGTAGGACAATTGCCGAAGCTCGCTACGCGGTCCTATGTAGCACGACCTAGCTTGAATATTCTCAGTAGAGTATTGTATTTGTTATTTTTATTTATTTTTCTAGCGGGCAGTTATAATTAAATATATTTATTGGATGTGTACGTCGTCAATATAACCCTTGATCATTGTTGCAAGATCAATAGCGCTGGCGATAGTGCCGAATATATCCATGAGACTTGGTAGAGGCTTGGAGGTTTGAGTGTTTGAGGTGTGGGGACAGACAAAGCCTGCATCAGGAAATCTGCTAACGGCGCTTGATTTTTCCATAGCATCTCACGGTTCCTACAGAGAGTAGCGACTGCTATGTCGCTTAAGAGCCGCTATTCTTCACTAGGCTCGCTATTCTTCGCTAGGCTCGCTATTCTTCGCTAGGTTCGCTATTTTACAAGGTAACAACTCCGCTGATTTGAACAATATCGGCGCCAGTCTGACTTGTCACAACTTAAACTCATACCACCTCGATCTACTACACCGATGCACTTGAAATTGGCACATCGGCATCCAAACCAACGTAAGTTTCATATATGTATCTCGATAGGAACATTAAAAAGACCTATAGACTGTTAAACCTTACTTTGCAACGGTTCTCTTGAGTTTTGAAGGTCACCGGCGTCGTTGGGAAGGAGCCTTTGGGCTGAAGTTGGTGAGTCCTTCTGCTGATTCACAGCGAACTATACCTAAAACTTGAGCTCTTAATCTTTAGTTGATTACAATGTCGACATTATTGATACCAGATGGTATGTTTCTCATACCCAGTGCTTATAGATCTTCTCTGACCGTTGCACCTAGGTTACAGAACTATAGTGTTTGATGACGCAACGTAATATGACCAATAATTCTATAGGTATGTAGGTTGTTTCTCCATCTTAATATCTAAGCATGTCTAAGCATGTCAGCTAGTATTGAGATAGGAAGGATGCAATTTCAGTGTGACGAAGGTGACCCGAGGCCAGTCTGCATTGTCCCTCCACTTCATTGCCAGTCTCTTACACTATGTTAGTCTTCTATTGCATATCTTGTCTCTATTACTGAAATGTATCCTGGCATTCTCGGTGTGTTGTGGTGAGTATAACTGAGTTTCTTAGAGTGCTCATTTTATAAATTGTAGTGTAGCTAGTCTCTTTGGATAGTTATAATGTACATAGGTGGTTTGAATATGTTATGGATTATTTTATTTTATTTTATTCTGTTTTGTTTTGTTTCGAAAAAAAATTGAAAAATGATACTACTGTCTACTATTGAGACTATAAGCTGCTAGAGCTGCTATCATAGTTATCCATAGTTCCCCTGCAGCTAGCATACTGAAACATCAGGCAATTACCTATGGTAGCTATGAAGAGTATCATAGTGTACATAAAGTATCGTGGCTATGGAGGCTATAGATGCTATAATTGCAATTATAGCGTTTGACAGCTTTCGTGATGTGGTGGACGCCGTGGGAGCGCTTCGACGTGGATACTGTTCTCGGTGCCACGCTGTGCAGATAGATGCATAGCTCACGAAGACGATGGCGAGCAGAGAAAGACGAAAAATACCGTCCCAAAGACATTGCCTCCAATAAAATCAAAATCAAAGACGATGATAATGATGGATCATATTGTATGCTGCGATTCCCACGCATTCGAAACGAAATAATACTACATTATGCTGCCTGAGTAACGTAACTTGTGATGCCGAAATAGCGAAACGAAAAGCAATAAAGAAGAATACGAAAAGAAATGAGAAGAAAAGAAAAGAAAAAGAATTACTGTACAGTACATCCGCATCCGAGTCAAGTCTTTAAATTGACATGTCCGATTGGACAGAGAGTCTATCCTCCACTGGAGCCATTCATCTTCGACTGTGCTCGCGCTCGACATCCAACATCGATGAATCCCTCGACGCCAATTCCTAAGCAGCGCGATAAATCCAAAATCCAAAATCCAACGACCGCACATCATCGTACCCTCCATACATCAAACATCGACCCACTCCACATTTCAAATACCACCGTCCGTAAATCAATCATGTCTGCCACCCTCCACCCATCTGCGCAACCGTCCGCGGCACAAGCGCTAATAACGGCTGCTGTGCGCCGTTATGTCTCGGCACAGACGTCTGTATTTGCATCTGCATTTGACCTTGGAAGTGCATTTGCGGTTAGGCTTGAGGATGCGGTTGAGGATGCGGTTGAGGATGCGGTTGAGGATGCGGCTGGGATTGAGGCTGGGCTTGCGGTTGAGGATACGATTGGACATGTTCGTGGGCTTGGACTTGAACCTGAGGATGCGGTTGTGCGTGTGCTTGAGGATGTGCTTGCGGCTGTGGATGCGCTTGAGGAGGCTGCGCATAATACCCGCCACAAGGATAATGCTGCGATCCTTGATTGGGGTTCGCAGAGGCGAGAGGATACGCATATTGCGCCGTTGACGTTGAAGCGGCGTGGCGTTGGCTTTCGACGCGTTCGAGGCATTGTAGTTCGAGGATGCATACACCGCGTAATGTGCTGCGTATGCTTGTCGTTGTTGTTAAGTTTGTTGTTGAGCTTGCGCGTGACGCCGCATTCAACGGTTGACCTTGAGCCTGACTTTGCGTCGCCGCCTAGACTGGTTGTTTCTGTGCCTGCCCCTGATTCGTCGTCGTCGTCATCTTTCCTTGCACAGGCGCTCTATACGCAGCATACGGATAATTCCCCGCATGATATGGCACGTACGCATGGCTGGGGTGTGTCGTCGGCGTTGGCGTCAGGGCTTGCTTCGTATGGGAAGGTGCGGGTGCAATAGATGCTTTCGATTTCGTGCCGTTTGACTTTGCATTTGCGTCGGAAGACGTGGGACCACTTGATCCCGACGTAACGGCGGCAGTAGTGTTAGAAATTGAAGGCGCAGGACGGATGTTGCGTCCCTCCGTAGTCTTCCCGTTCTCATTGCTCGCCGTCCCACCCGCCATCCCATTACTCCGCACCCGCACCCGCACCCGCACCCGCACCCGCCATCCCATTCCCTGTCGTCCCCGCCGCATTACCCACCACCCTATTACCCCCCAAGCGAGCCCTAAAGCTCCCTATCCCTCATACTTCGCCACGTTCATCCACATCATCGACACCGACGCGAGGGGTAGTATCCGTGTGCGGATAGTGCGAGCGTTGGGACCTGTACTGGTACTGGTGCTGTGGTGGAGTTTGTTGTGGGGGCGATGTGAAGGCGGTAGAGGATGTTGTGGAAGTGGTGGGGAGGGATGTGGTTGATGATGAGGATAAGGATGTAGCGACAAAGGGAACTTGACCGTATGAGTGGTACGGATAGCGTTGGTAGGTGTAGGGCATCGTCGTCGGTTGCGTTATGAGGTGCGTCGTTACCGCAGCCTGAGTGGTCGTCTTCGGCGCAGCCTGGGGTTTGGACACCGTTGTTGCGCTTGACTTTGAGCTTGAGCTTGAGGCTGGTAGTGATACTGATACTGACTCGACATTGAAGCCGATACAGCAGCAACGACATAGGCATAATACACCTGCAACTGCGCAGACGATTACGCCGTTTGGAACTCCACTTGCGTTCCTCCTACTGCGCCCGTTGACGGTGCTGGTGCTTGTCACACAAACCAAAGAAACCCCAAACACTCCACTGCTCGTCCTTATCCTAATACTGCTCCCCTCAAATACACGCACTATCCTCTGCGTCTGCATACCGACAAACTCGCGCCTTCGTCCCCATCTCCACCCAGCTCTCCAGCGCGAAGTTCACGTTCTCTGCGTAGTTCAGCCCGAGGTTGAAGCCGGCGTGGTACCCCGTGGGAAGGTGATGACGAACTCGCCGGCGTGCTGCACGAGGACGTTGGGCTTGAGCGGGGTATAGGAGTGCGAGGGAGAGGCGAGGTAAGTTGTGGCGAAGGAATTGGGGGCCGGAGGTCGTGCTGCCGGGGAAGGAGCTGGACATGAAGGACTTAAGGGTGAGCGCGTGGGATTGTGGGATGACGTACCAGCCGTGACGCTAATGTAACGTTAGCGTTCGATAGAATGAGTACACGAGAGTGTGATCCACGCACTGCTTAGGAGCACCGAAGTGGAAGTTGACGGAGAAGAGGTCCGTGTCGTCGACGTGTCGTGCAAAGGTGGTGCGCTGTACATCTTTCGGGCAGGATCCTGTTTCTAGCTCGTGTCAGAAGGCGAAAGATCTAGAAATGGTATATTAGCTATATAGACTATTGTGAGTATGATCGACCTCGTGATAAGGAGACGGAGGACACGTACGGCGTGCCGCAGCGGATGTACGCGCTCGGGGTGAAGGTGACGCAGAGACCTCGAAGCACAGTGTGACGAGCAGCCTTGATGTCTGAGTGGAGAAGCCGATGCGCGGGGTTGTGAGAGGTCTTACTTCAGCTTCTTTGAAGTAGGACAGCCGAGCACATCTCAAGTCGCGATGCTGCAACCTTCTGTTGATTGAAGATCGCTGGATCGATAGTGAGCTACAATGTCGACGACGATAGCTGCACACGTACCTTGTAGATTAACTCGCGGTATCCTTTCGTTAATAGAGTCCGTCTTCCCATCCGCGGCTTCCTAATGACAGTGATGCTACACCTGCTACCAATCGCGAGACTTGAGCTTGATGTAGTGGAATAGCATTGGTGATATATAGGCAGGAGAGTAATGCGTTTGAGATATGTGAATAGCCGGAGGAGGAGCGGACGGCTGCGCTCGTTGTGCTGGTCGTGGACTGCTGTACAACAACTTCCTTTAACGGAAAGCCTCCGAGCTCTCGATAAGTCCCAATATGGGAATCGAATATTATGTAAGCTAAAGGCGAAATTTGGTATGTTCTATTGTAAGTCCACCAAAGGCATGCTGGATCTGTTGCTGAAGTGTCTTGGGGCGATTTTGGAGAATATTCTTGAGGAGATTATTCAGAAAGGTACACAGGTATTTTGGAAAAGATGAAATATGTTGTTTGCATGAAGTATGATATTACATATGTATAGCAGATTCAAAGGAGATAATAATGTGAGAGTATATGAAGGTTGGATGAGAGAGCAAAAGAGCATTATAAAACATTCAGAAGTAAGAGCTAATAAGATGTAGGGGTATACATAAGGAAGGGAAGGAGATGACAGGCTGAGTGACCGGGCAACAAGCAGAGGAGAGTTCAAGACGGCATGGTTTGAGAAATCGTTGATGTAAGTTCAGAAGAATTTACATATAAGAGATAACACACCATGAGGATATGAGAACGCAAAAATTCGACCCACACCCCATCCCATGTCCAATCCTAACTTCACTGCTGCTATCCACCTTGTTACCCGGAGAAAGGAAAGTCTAGTAAGTATTATACTGAGAACGGCAATTTACATAACAAATGCAGTTATGAAGATTTATGCGTCAATTTAGTCTAAATAAAATATTGGAGGCGGATTCACCATAATTGAGGGAGTTTGGAGGGGCCGGGAGGGCAGACTGTCACGATGTCACGCAGAAGGTCGAAGCGTGACATGTTGCGGTTCAAATGTTCTCTCCTTATTCACGCCTCAGACTTCTCAGTTCAAGGCTATCTGAGAGTCTATAATGGAATCCTATATTTGTTCTAATACGTAGATCTACAGTTGGACTGGAAAATATGTGTGAAAATTTTAAGCAGTAGGATGAATTCAATAAGTATACCCTTAAAGCCAATGGCTCCAGCCGGCGGAAACCGCTCAAATGCGGCTCAGCTCCAAAGCCTACATAGTCAATTCGACTCGGCTTCTAAAAACCGGCTTCAGTTGGCTAAAAATGGTTGCGGCCGTCGGCTCAGTTGCAGAGCCAAGCCGTGGGCAACACTAATCACGTGATCGTGGCAGTTCGTCTTACGTACTTGAAACAGCTGTAACCTCGAGCAGTTTTAACAACATCAGCAATCTTGTTGGTATGTCGCTGACTGATCGTCCTTCGTTGCATATCACGTATTTCAATGTTTCAGAATGGCCAATATCATTCGTACCGCTAAATCAGGGAGCGACTGGACAAGGAACGAGCTACTTGCGTATAACATTAGGGTCGAGCTACAGGATGCTACCACTTTCTTCGGAGTAGATCAGCTCCCACAGCCTGTGACGACACCCGAAGAGATCCTCGTAGCTGCTGACGCTAATGCGGCAACGTCTGATGAAGGCTACAATTTGCTCCGTACTCTTGACCTCGCCATGGCTATGCCTCCTAACGAAGAATCGGCCGTCGATGACTTTGCGGTCGCTCTCCTCCGTGCTTGTGGCTATATCAGGAGGGGAAGAGTTGCCCGGACAAGGAAAGACATAAATTTATTCATTTGTGGCGAGAACAGGCATGCTAAGACGGATGTATGTATCTTGGACGACAACGAGATCCTTTTACTTGTTCAAGAAGACAAGCGTCATATGGACTCCTCCAATCCTGAGGCCCAACTCATCGCAGAAGCCATCGCGGCCTTCGACTCGAACAATCACACACGCGAAAGGACGTTAAGCTTACCCCCACTTCAATCCAAAGTTACCCCTGGAATCACAATGAAAGGCACGGCGCCCACCTTCTACAAGATCCCCGTTACCACCGCCCTCGTCGATGCCGTGGGGATGGGAATGTATCCTCAACAAGAGACGGTCGTTTACGCTCATATTCCTAATGTCCCGCGGCCTGCGCGCCGTTGGAGTGAAGGCATGAAGCCCTTGGATAATAGAAGGATAATTCTCTCTTGCTACGAGGCGTTTAAGCAATTTGTTAGTTAATATGCGAGCTTCTGTTGTACCGGTACGTGCTTTACTCAGATTATTGAAATGGTTACATAATTTATCTACCTGCATTCCTTAGCTGATACTTTGGGCTTGAGTCTTCACTTCTTCTATTCAAGCATTCTCTTTCTCTCTATTCAAGTTTATTTGTATTATATGGTAATACCAGACCCTCTAGTATAAAATATTCCCAGTTGGACCCAAATATTGGCCTGAGTGATATATTTTACCCCCATAACCTTCCTAGATGTTCAGTTGGGTTTGGAGTAGACTATGCAATATTACACGTATGTTAAGCCAGCTTACCCGCCTCCCCCCACTTTTATTTTGGGAACCCGACGGGACTCCTCTCGCTTAATTTTACAATTTTTATTTCTGTGTGCTCCAACCCGTCGGCTTTTTAATAAATACAGAGAAACAATTGGTTGTTTTCCAAAGAAAAAAAGAATCGGGGGCCGACATGTGGTGGGACCAAAGCGTTGGATTTCAGCGATTATCTTTAGTGATTTGTGGGCCGGGGTCTCAAGCCCTAGGCCAGCCCAGGCCGAGCTGTCTAAAACCCGGACCCCAGGGCTCGGCTTGAGATTTCTGAGGCCTAGGCCGGCCCGTGAAGCCCGGGCTTTGCCGACATTTTTTTACCTGGGATTTAAGCACGGTTATTTGCAGGGTACATGGCATCCTATATGGCTTTATATGCTGATGACCTAATAACCGTACAGCTAAGCCCGTTCTTCCTCTTTCCATGCCTCGCAAGTCAGCAGAGGTGTCAAAGCCTCGCACTAGCAAACGCTTACGCACAGCCATGTCCAAATTGACGGACCCGAACAGTGTTGATGCTAGGAAAGCCCCGCAGAGCCTAATGCAGAAGAAGGTACCGGTTACATTGAAGTCGAAGACCTCAACCCCAAATTGAGCTGAGTAAATAGACTTACCAATTAATTATTTTAGAAAGTCCCGATTGAATTGGGCTCGGCATCTCCGGCACTAATATTGAACCAAGCCGTACGTCACAACACCGTCTCAGGCTCTGCACGATCTCCATCCAATTCGCTGCTCTGGCCATTGTTAGAACGACTTATTATAGGGCAGTTGTCCTGTATGTACATGATTTACATACCTTTTGGTCTTCCACCAAGTTCGACGTGTCTGAGCATCGCTGTCCAATCTCGTCCGAGCTCTAATGCGAACGGCTCGCTGACTCCAACAGACATGATCTTCTGAATGTTTCAGCAGTGGTAAGGTGAGATTTCACAACTTTATCTTAAATAATGCCTCAGCTTGACAGTCCATGGGGGCAGATCTTATATTAATGCTTATGTCAGTATGCGCCAAGGAAGAATCTCACAAGTCTTTGCTTTTCTATTTTGGTGGAGCTATGGGGATTGGGACACGTAACCGGGTTGTCCTCCTATTTCATACCCAACGCTAACTATAAATCTTCAAGCACAGCTGTCGGATGTTTCAGGATGTTTCTACTTCACGACCTAATCTGCCAAAGTACAGCTTAGTTTCAGTAGCTGACTCGGTGGGAATTCTAATCCAAGGCTATATATTGAGAGAGACATGTGCTCTTCATCTATCACATTCGGTCCCTGGTGGAACTTTTGATAATGTCCTCTGGTTAGGTCACGCCTTTCATAGCACCCCCTTCTAACGGAGTGATCATCGCTGGTATCGAGCAATTGCGAGTCGCTAATTATGCAACTAGTAAGAAATTCTCCCTATATGATCAAATATGTAGCTGATGACCGGTTGTAGCTGTAGTACTAACAGTTTTGGTGTATGATATTATTCTCAATCTATCACGGGAGGTCAGCATCATATTCAAAACTTACTTCCGTTATTCTCATGCTTTAAGCATAACAGATACAACTTTTTTTTCTTTGTGGAGCTATGGGGATTGGGACAAGTAACCGGGCTGCCCTCAGATACAACATGTTTGGACGTAAAGTTGTCTATAAAGAACTTAATAGCTATGTTGATATGCTGTTAAGGGTACCCTGGTTTTTACCAAGAGCCCTTTACCTAATAGCATGATATTACGGGATGCTTGACATACTGTAGGTCTATTTCATTGTGAATTTTTTCTGGCTGACGCAGAGAATCGTCCAGTACAGGATCATTTTAATTGGTAAAACATCCACCGCTGCAACTCTGCAATTTCTCAGAGCTGAATTCATTGACCATTAGTAAACACGTCACAATGTCCCCATATCCGTATGTACTTCGCTCGATATTTTGCTCAAAGTCTGACCGAAATATTATAGGTGTAAGTCCCCCGCATTAATTTGTTGTTGTGTGAGAACTAAGGATAGAGCAGCTGTCGCATATATTATTGGTGGATCTGTCTGTGAGTATCCCATAGTTGCTTTTCTACGTATCATTAATGCGAAAGACAGGGCTGGACCTACAGTTCTCAACGCAGCGGTGAATACCATCCTCCTAATAAGGGTCCACACTCTTTATCAACATTGGTACAAATGTAAGGAAGATCTTCTACCATATATCTTGGGACTTGCTTACCAGTATCTCTGCAGTGATGCTTTCGCTTTTGATACTGGTGTGCAGTAAGCGTTCTAGTAATCCCCATTCTAATAGGTCACTGAGACTTAATGTCAATATGCAGCGGAACTAGGGATAAGTAGGAAACGTGTGCGGTTAAAAATATGATACTGATATGATACTTATCAGATGGAGATCTACGCCACTCTGAAGACGGCTCTGAAGGTCACACGTAGCGTTATAGCGATCCCTCCTTCCTTGCCTCTTACTGGGTGTCTTTTACTTCCCGACTTCGAAGCGTATAACTGGACTTTATTAGCTTGGTTAGTCCCAGATAGATATCCTTAATCTACTGAGCCATCCATTCTTCGATAGGATTCCTTGTATGATCGTGGCTGGTAAGTAGCTTGCGGCATCACAGAGCCTTAGTTCATCAATACGTGAATTTCTAGTTACATTCTTTGTTTTAACTGCCTATAAATTCTACGAGACAGCTGCTGCGGATGGACAAAGCTCATGGAAACATCTGTGCCAAGTCGGTCTGCATCCTCTGTTCGTAGCATTTTTTAGGGATGGTTCTATATATTTCCTTGTGTAAGTATTTGTCCTATGTTCTCGCATACTATTCGAGTCTTAATCCTTCATAATAACTATAGGATTGCTGGTATGACCATTTCCTCCACGCGTATGAAGTCTATCAATCTTATTTCCACTCACCAGCCTCTTTGGTTATCAGCTCAATGCTACTTTTGAGCGTGTCAAGTGCCCTTCAAGGTATTCAGAATATTTCGCTCATGTATGTTCCGCCGTAATCGAACATAATTCTCTCACGTACTAAATCAATATTTCAGATATCTCCTTAGCATATTATCTTTTGCAGTAGGTGATGTTATATGTACCGTATAGATCATCACTAAATGGTGTTCTTGTAGGGTTCTCATTTGATCTTGAATCTGCGTCAAGCTGCTCATAAACGACAGTTAATTGCACGCGATACCTGGGGAGCTACTATGGGTTTCACAGGTATTGAGGGCATATTTATTCACGACGAAGAGGAAGGACCTAGGTTTCGAATTGGATCTCACTGATTCCTGTACTACCTATAGTAAGGATTCCTCCGAGTCTACTTGTCTCAGAAATATGAATACGAATTCAGTTGCATGTCTTCTAATAACGAATATTTATTTTATTCTAAATAAATAGGCGTGGATGTTTGTAGCTCAGGATGCATTATTATGACGTGAAATCTGTCAAAGATAGTGCAAACAATTCAGCCACTCACCTAAACCCGCATTCAGATAAGAATGCTTCTATTGAGCATTCCAGAAGTCTGGTTATTCAACTGATCAGTATTCAAATAAATGTCTGCATTAGTATTACAAAATGTCCGATCCATTATGGATGTACAATACAACCTCCCTTTGTGGACGAATGACGGCATAGTTGGAATTCGAAGCAGTCTCAAATACGTAGTGGAATTCTCTCTCCTTCTTCTATTAAGTGATGACAGGGAAGAGTATGAACACTAGAGATCTTCTAATGACCCGGTGCCAAACGCTGGCGCCACCTTTCCTTGACTCCTAATGGAATAGTCCGGGGGTCAATTGCAGACTATGTATGGTTAGACCCTATTGGAAATGCTAGTGCAGAATTTAGTGTAATCATGCGTATGGGTCCAGAAGTCGTATTAAGCATTCAACAGTAAGGGCTTCAGCCATTAGACATTTAATTTTTATATGCAGTCTTCCGTTCGCATTTCCGACGTACTTTAAAATGGACATAATATTGAACTTTGTTGACGGATCCGCCATTTCACCAGCTGTAACCTGGCTTGCATTCATATCCGCTGTTCGTTGGCTGTAACTATCCAAATTGAGAACGTCCTAGATGCGGATGGCAGGCGTTATCCCTACTTCATAGAATGCCCACAAATGGCCAGAGATAGCTTACGGGTTCTATTAGCAACATATCTGGGCGTATGATCCACTATTTATTGAATGTCAAATATCAAAAGAGGTTCATAGGTATGAACCAGATTGGGAAGGATGCCAGTTCTGTTTGCACCGTACATAATCCCGGATAGTATCTGGCTGTAGGATATTAAGAGCAGCCCAAAGCGAATGGTTCAAGTCAGAAGATTTTAAGAGAACCCAGGCTTGACTCTCGGCATCATCACTGTACCAGTGATGCATCGGCGATGCCTGACAGTGGTCTCACTGTCAGTATCATTATATTTGATAGCATCAAAGGGAGCATATTGTACACTCTTACAGGGGTTCTCCTGTATCTCATCTGTCCTATGCATTTTGCTAGGTGGGATTGACTGTTGTCAATCTTGGGGATTTAATAATACAGCTTTGCTCAGTCTGAGCAATAGCTCATACTCCATATGAGTGTGTCAGGCTGCAGTTGCAGGTTAAGGTGATCTGCAGGCACTTGGTCTGCATATAGTTGCTCCAAGACAGCAGTCTTGGCAGAAAGTTCAGTCTGAGCCTTACTAAGTGTGGGCTTTGTTCCTGACCTAATATTAGGTTGAGGAGTTGTTGAGATCAATTCTGGGTCAATGTTAAGTTAACCATTCATTGATTCTTCATTGATGCCATTTCTTGACCAACTAATTGGTTGTTCTTGATGAGGATTAATTCCCTCATTATGAGGATCCACTTGTGGATCCCTAGGATGATTGTTAGATTTGCCCTTGGCAATCAAGGGATATTTCTCCCTTATTGTAATTAGACATATTTTCAAAGCTCTAGACTTTATCTTGAGAGCATTATTGCTCTCATTGGTTTTCACCAACAATTGTGCCACTTGATGGTTCATATTGTGGATGGATTTGACTTCATCGATATGCTCATTGATTGTGTCAAGCATTTCTTGGAGCTGGTCACCCAGTGCCAACTCCTCAGTGTCTGAATAAGCCAATGCTGATCATTCGCTTGGCTCAGTATAATCTGAGAATTTTTCAGGAAGGAGTGGGTCTCCATCCCTTCCGTGTGGGTTGGGGGTCTAAGTAGTGTCCTCAGAAAATTCCCATTCACTTACCACTTGGCTAACCTAGGTGTTGACAGAGATGCTCCATGTTGTAGAATGAAAGGTATTTGTTTCTGAGGTGGCTGACACCACCTGGTTGGGATCCTTGCCAGGATCTAGGGTGGGATCATTCCCACCTGCAACATTGGAAGTGCTGCCACTGTCAACAGCATCAATGGTCCCTGCAGGGACCTTGTCACTGGTCTTTTTTTTAGTGGCCATTGGAATGATAGATTTGATGTATAAGTCAAAAAAGTGTAAAGGCTATGTCTTTACATTGTTAGTATATCACACCTATGAAGTGACTGTTTACAATATATGTATTTAGCTACTGTAAGGGCAACCCTATCCTCAGATGGACATCACACCTGATCTGATAGAGGAAATCCAAAGTCTATAAGTAACCCATAATCTAAATACAAAAGGACACATACCTGATAGAGGAAATCCAAAGATAAAAGTCTAAGGAAACCCCCATCAGGTGGCCACATCTCCATATGCCAGCAGATTCAAACTCAGCTCAACTCTCCCAGGCTCCCTGACCAATAGCACCTACAATGCCTATAAGACAACTATCTACCAAATAATTTCAAAGGAGAAAATATAGGAAAATAGAGAAAAATAGGAAGCACAGGAAAGTGAAAGTAGATAATGAGAAGCTCTGGTGATATCATTGAATAATGGCAATATAGTGTCCTCAAATATAAAGGATGGAGATAATAAGATATAAATAAAATGAAGGAGAGACTACTATCACCTCAATAGTAGTGACACATCCCTCCAAAAATGACACAGCGCGATAATTTACAAGAAGGGGTGTCAGGAGGGGGGAGGGGTGGTTAATTATATACTACTACAATATATTAGTCATTTCAGTGAAAAATTGAGTGTGCCAGTGTGATTGCACAGGTAGTGGGATACAATCTCTCATGCTGGTGACGAAAAACGCCAGTATTTCCTGTCTCAGGGATGTAAACACAACCCATTCTCTTTTATTTTTTATTTTTCGTCATTTATTCCTAATTACCTGGGCTTTCCTACAGAGCCAGTGAAATGTCGGTGTAACTTGTCATGCTGCCATTGTGAGGGGGCATGCACATTGGGCACTTACACATCAATTAGTGGAGCTCCAATCCATCTCTTGTCCTCCTGCCACAGGCCTGACTCTCTCCTTCGCTATGTCCACCACATCCTCTATGCTTAACAAGCGTGCTCGTTCCAGCAACTGGGATACCACTGTGAGCAGCAATTCTGCAGACAAATGAACGTGGATTACAGCCACCACATCCACCAGCAAAGGCAAAAACAAGGCCAAGCCACCATCGTCCTCCAACCTGCTTGCTACACAAGCATGATGAAGGCTATGAAGAGGCTATCAAAGCCGGTATATGCAATCGTTATGTTATCAAGCTAAGCTACTGGCAATTGGAGAAGAAATACAGGGTCAGCTGGTCGACACTGAAGAGGAGGTTCAAAGGGGGGAAGGACAGGGTTTATGGACATCAGGCGCAGGCACATCTCTTGGAAGAAGCAAAACAGGTTTTGGTTGAATACTGCAAGTACCAAGCCCTCCTCGCACAACCCTTAAACTCCCTTGCCCTCTGGCATCACCTTTATGTTTTGAGTGGCAGGAAACCTTCAGAAGAATGGGGCTGCCAATTTCTCAAGAAACACCCCGAAATCAAGATGCATAATGCGAGAGGACTTGACCCCAAATGCGCCAGTGCATTCTCCTGGGAGCATGTTACCCATTTTTTTGAACTCGTGAAGACCCATGTCATCGACAGATATTTCCCCTCAGAACACTTTCAACTTCGATGAGAAAGGGATTCAGTTGGGTGGTGGTCACAAGAATATCCCTTCTAAATACATCTTTCCTGCCGGGGACACAAATTGATATGTCAAGAAAAGTGATAATGTGGTGCTGGTAACTATCCTGGAGTGCGTTTCAGCCACAGGGGCTGCCTGTCCTCCCACTTTTGTTTTGCCCAAGGGAGCAGTTAAGGAATGGTCTCATGTGGAAGGGGTTGGGGGGTAAGTCTTTCCTTTCATTTTTATCAAGCTTGTCTGAGAATGCATGCAGGGTTGTGACTTCTGAGAATGGCTGGATGGATGACAGCATAGGTTCCCAGCAGTTTAAGAAGGTCTTCATCCCTTGGGCAAAGGCACAGAGCGATCCCACTTTTCCCCTTGTCTTTATTTCTCATGGCCATAGCTACCACGAGACCCATGAAATATGTCTTGCTGCGCTTAACCACAACATCACCATGATATCCCTGCCGCCTCACACCACTCACAAACTTCAACCCCTGGATGTTGGAGTGTTTGTGCCTCTCCAATGCATGTGGGGGAAGAGATGCAATGAACTGGCGGTAACAGGAGTTGAAGTCACTCACGATACAGTGGTAGAGGAGTATGTGACGGTAAGTGCTCTGGTCCTTCACATACACATTCAAGCTTTATTTTTATTTTTATTTGTTCATAGGTTCGCAAAAATTCCATGATGGAAAAAACTATCGTCAGTGCATGGTGTCATTCTGGACTCTACCCCTACAACCGCGATGTCTTTACCAATGTTGATTACACTCCTGCTATCTTCTTCTCCTCACAAGTGAGCAAGCCAAAGACATTTGTGGAATACATTGCAAGCTCTGCAGAAGAAGCTGTTGCCACCAAAACAGAGAATACCTCCGATGGGGACTACATAGTCAGTAATAGTGACCTCTTCCCCCAGAGAAAGCATGGAATCCCCTCTGCAAGAACTGACAGACCTGGAGGAACAGCCAGAGTCGAAAATGTTTGATGAACCGGACATGGACACTATCACCACTAATGTTGATCAATCCTCCTCTCACCCACGCCCCCCTCCCCCCCCATCTATAACCAGCAATGTCTCCGCCACTGCCTCCTTCACATCCACACCCTCTGAACACTCCAAGCGCTCCAGATGCAGTGAACACCTAGTGAACCTGTGCGATCTTGTAAAGACTTGGCCTTTATGTTGTGTTCCCTGTTCACACCTGTAGAGTGACTGTTTACAAGTTATGTATTCAGTTACTATCTAGTACAGGTATAAGTTTAGCTGGGCAGCGCTAGTCGGCAACCCAGGTTTATATACTACAGAGTTATGTAATGTAACTATATGATATGTAATAATATATGTACTGATGTGGACACGCATATATGTGTCCATAGAAGTCCATAAGGACTTAAGAGTAATTGATGTGAAGTCAATTCAATGTATGTACCAATATACATTAGATGCATATATGCGTCTAGCAAAGTCTACAGCGACTATGTACCAGGGACTATATATTTTCCCTTTAAGATCTCAACCGCCCTCTCGCCTACTCCTCCTCCTCCATGATCATGCACTCCGCACTCAGCAAATGCCCAGCGACCATAGGCAATCACAATCCCTCCTTCACTTCCTCATCCAGCTCCCTTCTGACATCACCAATGCCAATGACCTAATCCAGCGCAAAGATAGGATGGCTGCAGAGGAAGTAGAGGCTATAAAGCAGGAGAGGGACACTGCAATGCAGTGGGCACAGCAGCTGGCACATGACAATGAGGGGGCACATGAAAGTGAGTAGCTGCAAGAGTGTTACGGGCTGATCCTAACGAAGGGTTCCGAAGTGTGACCGAAGTTACGAACGAAGTCACACTAAAGAACGAAGGGTTAGAACCGAAGGACTTGGCTTCAACGTCGTAGGTTGTGCTGCCTCGAAATGTACGTGTCCTTAATTTGGAACAGATTAGAACCAACAATATAAGAGCGGATTCGAATACCGAAGTTCCGAACGAAGTGTTCGAATGAAGTCTGAACGAAGTCCCAAACGAAGGTAGGACTTCGGAGTAAGATCAAAGGTTCGAGGTAAGTTCGGAGTTGATCCTCGAAGGTCGTATTCAATTCGGAGGTAATAGAGGTCTGAAGTATATAGAGAGAATGAGCACTAGGCTCGAGTTATAGGAATGATATACACTAAGGACTATAAGGCTTAATGGGCTAAGACGTAAGGGTCTAAGGAGCTAATTTCCGACTGGAGAAAACTAGCTAAGATACATGTACCTATATACTATAAGTCCATGAACGAAAGCGGAAGGAAGTCTTACAAACAATTAAGTCAAATGCGGAACATAACACGAATAAAGTGATAGAACAATGGGTATATGCGTATCGTCAAATAGCGAAGGTTTGGGGGAATATATAAACGAATAATGTGAATGATAGAAAAGGTATGACGGACAAATATGCAATACGAATATAAGCGAACGGAGGATATATCATGAGAACAATAAGTGAATGGAAATATGCCATAAGAAAAGATAAGCGAACGAAAACAATACAAATGAACTAGGAACGGGCATGACAAAGTGTCACCTGTCGAAATAGAAGAAGTGTTGAGGACCAATTGTGCCAGGTCCGGGGAAGACTAATAATAGTCTTATGGAATAGTGGAGCGGATAGTGTGATAGAAGGAAGTATGTGGGCAAAGGTGTTGCCCTCGGGATCAAGAAGAAGTCGGGATGTGGGCAAAGGGTTTGTTGTGCGGATACAAAGACGAGGTGAGATGCGAAGTCAAACGAAGTAAGATGGAAGTCGAACGAAGTACAAACGAAGCTCTCCGAAGCTTCGTAGAGGTGAAACGAAGTCACGTGTTGTGACACTTAAGCACGGGGCTTAACAAAGAGGCTCTCCACCAAATTGAGCTTCTCCAAGCTGAACAACAGGCTGAACGCGAAGCACGCCTGGAGGAATGCAAAGAATGGTACTTCTTAGAGAGCAACTTGTGTGCCACAGAAAGCCAGATAACACTTGAATCGCTACAAAATGTGAAGTTGCACAAAGACCTTGAGTCCAGGAAGAAAAAGAAGCACAAGTTGGTCAATGCTCTGGGCCGTCTCATGACATCTCCTAAGATGGAAGTCACTCTTCGTACCCAGATCACAGTGGCGCAAGCTTGCGAACTTGAAGAAACAGCCACAAAGCATGCCAAGGCTGCTGCCACTCTCCGCACCCAAGAGAAGCATATTTTGAACAAGGCCACTTGCATCTTTATTGGTCCTGTTAAAGCCATGAAGAAGTCTGATCTACAGGCCCTCGCCTATGCCCTAGATCTTGTCATTGAGGGGACCAAGGAGGGTCTAGCAAGTAGAATTCTCCAGCAATTCGAAGCAAACATAGATTTGAAGAAGGATGTCTACTTCAAAGGGATCTTCAAAAAGAAAAAGCAGGGCTGGAAAACCAAAGGTGTGAAAGGGCGCAAGAGGAGGCTGGAGAAGACCCTGATGAAGAGACTGAAGTGGTGGGAGGCGCAGGAGGAGAAACAGGAGGGAATGCAGATGGTTCTTCCAGCAATGAGCCTGAACTGCCTTTAGATCCCACATTGTTCATGCAGGCGTCTTAATGCACTTTTTATCTTATTTTTCCTTGATTTTTTCTTGATTTTTCTGGGGAAGGTTCAATCTTCCCATAGTCCTCACTGGACACTGGCCTGCCGCTGTGATGCATTGTGACTGGCAGCTCCTCAGTTAGTGTGTCACTACTACCTTGTATACCCGGCTTCTCAATGGCACCTAGTGCACTCTCAAATACATAATAGTAGAGTTTGTATCATGTTCTTTTAACTATTTAAATACATTGTATGACATTTATTCAAAAAAATTGAGTGAGATTGACCCCTTGGCAAGAGTGCGATCAAAGTGTGTCACTACTATTGAGGTGATAGTAGAAGCAAAGGAATGACAGGAAAGAAACATAACTGAACGTCACCAGGATGAATAGGAAATGCAATCAAAGGAATAGGGATCCAATAGAAAGAGATCTTCCAAGAACAATAAGGAAGATGACTGAGGGGGAGTGCCAGGACTGAATGAATGGAGGATAGGAATATATCTAGGTCTGGATATGATCCAAGGTAGTATCCATCATCAAGGCAGGCAGCCATACTTGATCCAAGAACTGGGATTCCATAGGATGAATGCCAGGAAATGAGATGAGGGGGAGATAATATGTGAAAATGAAAATACAATCAGGGGGAAATGAGGTGGTCCCCTGACAGCTACTTTTAAGTACAGGATTAAGTGACAACTGCTCAGCGCTAGTCACCAACCCAGACTTATATACATGTAAGTAATTATGTAATATTAGTAAATAAGATTATGTACTAGGTGGACACATATATGTGTCCATAAGAGTTCATAAGGACTTAGAGAAGTATTGATGTAAAGCCAATAACCAGTGTATATACATATATTCTTTGGATGCATATATGCATCCATATTAACTCAATGGGAGGGGATAATAGGTAGGGATAATTAATCCCTTACATGAATGACAGCTGACTAAATGGGATGTGATGCATGTCAAAGTTCTGATTATGCTTCACAACCTTCTTTGCAACAGCTGAGGCCTTGTCAGCTAACCCATGGGTATGGCAGAATTGCATGTACTCAGTTGGATGTTGTTTAATCAAGTGGGAGTGAAAGGTATTTGAGGTGCTGCTCAAGGCATACCTCCTCCCTCACCCTGTGCTTCAATCCAGCTATGCCAAAATCACAGGCAAATCCTTCCACAATGCAGGCATTTTCCTCAACAGAACTGTAATCTGTGACCTTACCTGGTTTGCTAACTGTGTGGAGACCACTCACAGCCTCCATTTCTTCCAGGATGTGGAGTGGGACTACTTGCAGGCTGACCTTATCATCCTCTGTGATGCATCCACCAGCAGGGTTGGTTTTACATCCTTGCAAAAGCCCTCAGTTTTGCTTCCTGCATCCCATCAAATCCCCTGATTCCCAGCATATTGTTTTACAAAGCACTCACTGTCACTTCTGTCATCGCCTGGGTGGTGGGTCTTCCCAAAGTGCTGCAGCGACTTCTTGTCTTCACTGACTTGCTGGACTCCATTGAGATATTTTATAGCCTGCATGTCAAGGCCAGGTACAATGAGCTTTTGCTTCTTGTGGTCCAACAGCTCATGGCAAAGTAGATTTCTTTGTCCATCTGCCATGTCACTGGTGCTAACAACCTGGTAGTTGATGCCTGTCAGGGGACAACTTATTTTCTATTTTGTTTTCTACTTTTATTTGATTATGTTCTATGTTTTCACCTGGTTTTATTACTTCAGCACTTCAGGCATGCTTGGTTTTACTTCACTTCACTTTGTTTACACTTCAGACATCTTCACTTCATCTTCATTCAAGGGGTAACAAAAGGTGTGCAAGTCCGGTTGTCCCAGTATGCATGTGCAAGTGTGTAAGGGAATATATATTCCCTAGTACAATAATGTATATTAGTACATACATTGAATTGACTTTGCGTCAATTGCTCTAAGTCCTTATGGACTTCTATGGACACATATATGCGTGTCCACATAGGTACATATTTTATTACATAACATATAGTTATATTACGTAACATTATAGTATATATACCTGGGTCGGTGACTAGCGCCGCCCAGCTGAACCCATACCTGTACTACTTAGTAACTGAATACACACTTGTAAACAGTCACTTGCACAGGTGTGATTAGCAACACAAAGTAAAGATATTATCTTTACACTTTTTTGACTTATACAATCAAGTATATTCATTGCGAATACTAGGAATGATTTGTCGTTCCAATGGCCCCAAAGAGAAGAACTGTTGACAAGGTCCCTGCAGGGACCGGTGATGCCACTGACAGCGGCAGCACTCCCGATGTCATAGGTGGGAACAACCCCACCATGGATCCTGGCAAGGATCCCAGTAAGACGGCATCAGCTGCCTCAAAGGCGAATATTATTCACCCTACGACACGGAACACCCGTGCCACCGACGAGCTTGCTCAGCCGGCAAGCGAACGAGGAATGACTGAGGATCCCACTCAGACCCCCAACCCTTACGACGGGAGCGGAGATCCGCTGCTCCCTAAAACTTACTCACACCATGCTGAGCCAAGTGAACGATCGGCCTCGGTCGATCCAGACCCTGAGGAATTGGTGCTTGGCGACCAAATCCAAGAAATGCTCGACACCATCAACGAGCATATGGATGAAGTAAACTCCATCCACAACATGAGCCATCAAGCAGCTCAACTGTTGGATAAAACCAACAAAAGCAATAGTGCTCTCGAAGCAAGGACTAGGTCCTTGCGAACACGATTGATCACAATCCGGGAGAAAGACCCGGCCATTGCCAAGGGCAAAGCAAGCCTTCGCCCTAGGGATCCTCACAAGGATCCTTACAATGAGGACATTGATCCTCATCATGAACGACCAAGCAATTGGTCGAACGTTGATGAAGAATCAACGACTGATCAACATAACATTGACCCCGAGTTGATACAATCAACTGACAGACCTAATAATAGATCCAACCCCAAGCAAGCGCTTGGCAGAGCCCAGACCGAGCTCTTGGCCAAGACAGCCGTGCTAGAACGGCTATATGCAGACCAAGCGCCTGCAGACCACCTTAATCAGGCAGTGACGGCTGCCCGAAACACTCATATGGAGTATGAACGACTACTCAGATTGAGTAAAGCTGGATTATTAAATCCACAGGATTGACAGCAACCGATCCAACCTAGTGAGGGAAACTGCGATACAGGATAACACCCATAAAAGTGTACAATACACTCCCTTCGATGGCATCGAAGACAATGACACTGACAGCGAAACCACTGTCAGGAATCATCGGGAAGGGTCTGTGCCCTTCCAACAACCAGACGATCAGGACATACTAGATATGTCCAACAATGAGAGCAATAATGCGCTCGTATGAATGGTCAGGTATATGCTTGACCAAAACATACAAACGACAATGGAGAAATCTCCATTGGCCAAAGCCGAAGTTAAGGTAACTCCCCCTGATAAGTATAGCGGGGAACAGAGTTTCGAAGCTCTCGAGACATTTGTCAAAGGCCTCCTACGGTGGCTAGACATGCACAGCATGTTAGGTCCTGATGCATACAGGTATCAGGTCTCGTTCCTAGGAACGAGATTAGAGGGCAAAGCCCTCGAATGGTTCGACAAAACAGTCGAACCCAGGAAGTACCAAGGTACTCCCATGGACTTGGAACAAGTCGTGACTGGCCTATACGGCCAGTACATACCCTCATTGGCAAGACACGAAGCGTCTAACAAGTTTGACCTCATCAAACAAGGCACGCTCAGCGTGCAAGAGTTCGCTACTGAACTCAAGTTATATGCGTCTCGCATGGTCCTACGACCTGACGTATATTCACTTCATAAGAAGTTCGTAGATAATCTATGACCAGGGTTGAGATCCCTGCTACTACGCGCAGGGTACGACCCTGAGAAAAAGACGATACATAAATTGTATCTGAAAGCGGTTAGGATTGAAGACTCTAACCGCTATTATATTGGAGTTCGTAATAGCGAACCTATGACTAGTACTAGTCGATGGGACGATGGCCTATCGTCCAACGCTAGGCGCAAGCATAGGATTAATGGTCCTGATAGGACCAAGCACCGTGCAGATCCCACCAAATCAGGTGAGATCAACAAGGGTCCAGCGATCACCCCTGGATCCTTGGGAGTTAATAGAAACTCATCAAATACCCCTGGTGGGGCTGGACCTCCTATGATTAATAGGCAACGGACGAATCACGACTCGTCCCATAATAGCATCGAATGCTACAATTGTGGCAAATCGGGCCACATCAAGCCAAATTGCCCAGAGCCCATCAGGGCCTGCCGTGTAGGAGCCATACACATAGAGGACTCTCCTACAGAACAGGTCGATGAGACCAACCATGACATCAATGATCTGATTGATGAAGAACGTCCTACTGAGGACGAATATCGTAACGAAGATTACGATAATCAAATTGACCTCTCGGAAGATCAACGTAGTTGGGGCAGCAAACCCAGCAAATTCGACTGGTCTGATGATGACCAGCCTCGCCGAATTAATTCGGTTCGATATAGCCATGATATGGCAAGGGTAGCTGCAGTAGTACCCATTGGCCCAGCAAATGCCAGGAAAGCTAAGGTAGCCAAAGAAGGGGAACCTCTCTATGACCATACGGTCAAAATAAGGACCAATAGACCTACGTGGTCTAAAAACGATCTATTAATGATTGCAGGGTACTTCCTAGTAGGAGGTACCAAAGCCCGCTGCCTATTCGACAGTGGTTGCGAAGGCATAATAATGTCTTCCGAGTTTGCGCGAGCAACTGGGATCCGTATGCATAAACTGCTGGAACCTATTGGAATACAGCAAGCATTCCAAGGTAGTAGAGCGAAACTCTACTATACTGTGACCATGGATATCACTGTAGGACAACGAACGTACACTGAAACGTTCGATATTGCCAATGTCGATTACTATGACGTCATGTTAGGAACCCCATTCCTAGGACGAGTTAAAGCCAATATAGACTTTAACAGATTAGGATCCATTGTAATCAATGGGGAAACGATAGATAATGATCTATCAGTATGGCTAACCTCTAACGAGGCCAAGGTCCATGGAATATCGGCTAATAAAGCGACACTACAAAAGGAACAGCCCTTTGCACCAATAGTTGACCAACTATCCAACAATACAAAGGAATTCACCTTCGAAACAATTAAGAATGAACTTCTAGTTGTTCCAGTTCCCCATACAGTGAAGGAACTACAAAAGCTCATAAGCATGGTAGCATATATGCTACCCTATTGTGGTCATCTCAAACGACCTCTAGACATGCTTCAACGCATATATAGGAACAAACCCTATATATGCAACGAAGATGTCTACAATGTCATTCTAGACATTAATAGTGCTCTAAGCACTACCAACGTCGTAAACTATTACGATGATGTAATCATCCATGATGATAATGTCTACAGTACCAAAGTTACTGTAAGCTCGAGTGACTATAAAAAGTCACTCAGTGAACAGGATTGAGCTGGAGTCTTGATGAGTCTCGATCAAGGAAGTCAATGATGAGGACAATGTCCAAAATATCGTCAAAAACAACAATATAACAGAGGACCACCATATCCTTGTAGACATGGAGACCCCTCCTAGTCATTCTTTTCGAAACTAATATTCGAAATAATAGGCGTACACGCCGATCAATGTTGCAGGAACCTATTAAGGTTCCTAGTAGGGATATAGCCCCTACTAGTGGGATTGAAATGTTCAATCGAAAAGAAAGAAGAATTATTTCTTCTGCTCGAGTAAGCCTACAGCTTACTAAAGACAACTTTAGTCATCTCTGCTCCCAATGGAAGGAGAAGAAGTTCGTGTGTGCTCTTACCACCATCTTGTCGCTATTTTCCCACGGTGCAAAAACCTGGAGAAGGCCGACAGGAAGGAGTACACTCAAAAAAGCGATTATATTGTCTCTTATTCCGCGAGAACTAAGCCCTACAAGTACATCGAGCAAAGAACGCGATGGCTACAACACCCACAGTGGGCAAGTCGCCACCACCGCCTCCACCAATCAAAGGGCTGCGCTCGAAGGATGCCCCTGTGAAAGATACCACGTCAGATAAATACAAAGGAAAAGTCCAAGATGTACCCTCAGCAAAGATCTACCTGGAGTCAACGACAATGGTTGTAATAGGTGAGCCCCACACCGTTGTGTCGCTAAGCGTGGCTCTATTCCACATTTCACAATCCGGAGGAACAAAACAGTCTTGGATGGATGCGACAAGAGCAGTGGCTTTCTTGATGGTAGAGGCTGGAAAGGTCACGGAAGCGAAGGAGGTGGCAAGGAGGATTACGGAGCAGATGGTGATGGCAGCAGACCAGATGGAGAGTTCGATGGCGGAGGCAAAGGCAGTAGTGGTAGAGATCCAGAAGGCGGCCAAGGAGATGCAGGAAGAAAGGACGAAAACACTAAAAGGAATGGCAGCGGCACTTGCAGTTATAAGTAAAACCACATCATACGTGACAGTGGTGGCTACGGGCACGCCGGCCGCTGCGCAAGCACAGAGAGCAGCAGGTGCTACTGACCAGACCAATATGACCAGGATCGTCATGCTAGCCAAGGGCAACGCCAAGTCCAGGCAAATCCTAGTCGACGAGCAGATCATCGAAGGCGGGGTGGCGACACTAGCAACGCTCGAGCCAGCTGAACTGGTAGCCAAAGCTAACCTCGCACTGGACGCAATAGCTGGATCATTCAAGACACCTGCAAAGGCGGTCGCTGCCAATAGGCTCAGGAACGGAGGCATAGTCTACGAGTTAGACTCACAGGAAGCAGCCGGACTGCTCCAGCATGATGAGACGGTGCGCAAGGCCTTCGCCGACAAGTACAGCGCAAACGCGACAATCAAGCCATGGCTGTACCCGATAATAGTTGAACGTGTACAGACCTCCTTCAATCCAGAGGCCCCGTCGCATCTATGAGAGCTAGAAGATGCGAACGGCATAGGGAACTATGACATCGAACGCGCCAGATGGATCAAGCCTCCAATGAGGAGGGAACCCAACCAAAGGGCGGCCCACCTCATTATATTCTTAATAAACCCCAGAACTGCCAACCGCCTAGTACGGGACGGCATAAAAGTGGCACAGACCCTCCTGTGGTGCAGAAAGCTGATGAAAGAACTGTCAAGATGCCTCAAGTGCCACAAGATAGGCTCAGGACACTTCGCCAACGCGTGCCCGGAGGCCAATGAGAGGTGCGGAACATGTGGCGCAGGTCACAGAACCAAGGAATGCCCAGTTGTCGACCGGCAAGGAAGGTACTGCGTCAACTGCAAGCTCCGGGGACACGCAGCATGGGACAGAGGATGCCCAGCATTCGTTGACCAGTATCACAGGATGGCAGCAAAGGTTCCAGACAATCAATATAAGTACTACCCCATAGTCAGGGACACCACCTCCTGGGAACGTATGGACGGCTCTATCGACATTGAATATAGCACACCGCAGCCAGAGACAGGCCCCATGTGGGGCGGCAATGCTAACAATCAAGGTACACCGCTAGAAGAAGCGAGCCAGAAGATTCTCCAACTGGCTAACAGTGAACAGAGTGACAGGGAGACGAGAAGTCCTCAGGCGGAAGGGGTCAAGCACATGGAAGCGCCACCACGAAAAGACAAAGTGCCACAGGGTGCTACAACGCCGCCACCGCCGTCACCAGCACTAAGCAAGGCCACTACACTGCCACCGACGCAACGAGAGCCACTCTTTCTAGAGAATGATGACACCCCCACCCCCTTGCCAGCTCCCATGCACCGAGTAAGGTCACACTCATCTCCGGAGAGGACGGAACTATCTAGACAAACACTGGCCCCCTCCTTATCCTCCCAGACAGTGTGACAGCAGACCCTGACGGGATGGGGAGGCATCACTAGCAGAAAGGCCAACACGGCGACAGGGAAGAGTACCAATGCTGACCGCCATGAATGAGACAGCTCTAGCAAATGGCAGGCTGAAGATCTGGCAACAAAATAATAATAAAAGCCTGCATGCACAGTTAGATCTCCTCAACTCAATAGACCCAGCAAAATATGACATTATAGCACTACAGGAGCCCTGGCTGGACAGGCTGGGACGCACCAGGGCAAACAGATACTGGGAGGTTGTATACCCACCTAAGCATCTTGACATGCCGGCCAACACACAATCCATTCTTTTGATTAATAAGTATATTTCTACTAATTGCTGGACAGATATCGATACTGGGACACAGGACATCACCACAGTACGTCTAGAGCATGACGGAGGCTTCCTGGATATCTTCAACATATATAATGACTGCACCCACTCGTGCTCTCTAACCGCTCTCAGCAACACCCTCCAACGCCTCGAAGCTGACCCTGCCGCACGACTGGACACTGACACACCACACAACATGATATGGGTCAGGGACTTCAACCGACATCACCCTCTGTGGGACGAGGATCGCAACACCCACCTCTTTACCCGCACCAATCTGGACGCTGTGCAGACACTTATTGACATGGTCATAACATATGGGATGATCATGTCCTTGCCAAAGGACATACCCACCCTGGAGGCCTTGGCTACAAAGAACTACACCAGGCCAGATAACGTGTTCTGCTCAGCAGAGCTGGAGGAGGCCATCATGGAATGCACAACCCATCACAACGGCCACACTGCACCGACCATATACCTATACTAACCTCTCTAAACCTACAGGTATTGCGTAACGACCCACAACCATGTCCAAACTTCAGGGCAACCGAATGGGACAAGTTTGCCGAAGTACTAGCAAGGGAACTTAAGAGCCAACCAGCGATGGAGGAGATAGAAAGCATCGAGGACTTCCAAAAAACATTAAAACATCTATATGACAGTGTAAAAGCGGCAGTCGATACAGCGGTTCCACTCACCAGGCCTTCACCATATGCTAAGTGCTGGTGGAGCAGTCTTCTCAAGGAAAAGCAGGCTAAAATGCGACAACTACAGCGACTGGCTTACAACTGCAGGTTCGACCGGAGCAACCCAATCCATGAAGAACTGCACCGACAGAAGTCCCATTACAAGAACGAAATTGACAAGGCGAAGAAGGAACTGTGGGATGACTTCCTGGAACGAGTTGATGGGAACACCATATGGAACATCGGCAAATTCGCATCTGGGGCATGGAGTGACGGAGCAGGCACAAGAATTCCGGAGCTGAAGACAAAAGATGTCAATGACAAGGACACAACTGTCAAAGCAAACACAGAGAAAAGCGAAATCCTCCACCAGACCTTCTTCCTGACGCCGGCACCAGGAGCTGAGGGTGACATTACGACAGACTATGTTTACCCGGAAGAGATGTTTCCATTCGAACAGATGACAAACAAACAGATAAGCCGGGCACTGGCAAAGCTCAAGCCCTTCAAGGCGCCAGGCCCGAGTGTGATACCAAATGTAGTGCTCCAGAAGAACGCTGGGCTGCTCATCCCATACCTTGGCCCTCTGTACCGGGCTACCTTCACTCTGAAACATTATTCGGACCAATGGAAGCTGTCCAGCACAATTGTACTGCGCAAACCAGGGCGTCCAGATTACTCGGTAGCCAAAGTGTATTGCCCGATAGCACTTATGGACACAATAGCCAAAGCTCTGTCCTCGTGTGTGGCAGATATCCTAATGTATCACACAGAGAGGCTACAACTGCTACCGAACACCCACTTCGGAGGAAGACCGGGCAGGGCCACTAACGATGCTTTACAGCTGATGACATGCTTCATCAAAGATAACTGGCAGAAAGGAAATGTCGTATCGACACTATTCCTAGATGTCAAGGCAGCATTCCCAAGTGTATCAGTCAAATGACTCATCCACAATCTCAGAAGGAGAGGAATCCCCAGACCATATGCAGAGTGGATTCAGAGAAAAATGGAAGGAAGGCTAACGACACTAAAATTTGATGACTTCATTTCAGATCCGCTAGCAATCACCAATGGGTGCGACCAAGGATGCCCCATGTCAGTGTTCTGCTACCTCTTCTACAACACCGATCTGCTGGACGTTGCAAAGCCACAACAGAAGGAGCTCGCAATTGCATTCATGGATGACGTGAACCTGGTGAAGGCAGCGAAAACATTCAAGAAGGCTAATGTGGGTTTGAAGGACATGATGGAGAGGAAAGGTGTGCGCAGGAGTGGTCCAAGCAACATAGCTCTGCCTTTGAGGCTGACAAACTCACGCTCGTGTGCTTCAGCCAACGAAGGAAGAAGGCCCCAGCATGGAGTGCCAACAAAACGGTGCCACTACCATGTCAGTCACTCACACTGGGGGGACAGAGGATCGCACCGGCACCTCACCACAAGTACCTGGGTATCATACTGGATCAAGAGTTGCACTTTCACCCTCAGGCGGCACATGCCCAAGGGAAGCTAACGAAGTACTGCATCCAACTATGCAGGCTAGCAAAACTCTGCACAGGGATGTCGCTGGGGGATATGAGAACTCTCTTCAAGGCAGTTGCTGTGCCGAGAGGTCTCTATGCTGCAGATGTATGGGCTGCACCTATCAGAGTAAAAAAGGGGCAGAAGAGGGCAACAGGGGCAGTGGGCTTTGCTAACAAGTTAACAGGTGCTCAGAGAATGGTAGAGCTGGCAGCAACAGGAGCCATGCACACAACTGCAACTGACATGTTACATATCCATGCTGACTTATTACCGATGAGGTTAACTATCAACCAGATGAATCATAGCATGGCTATTTGACTCGCAGCAGTACCAGACACTCACCCACTTCGCAAATATGTCGATGAGGGAAACAGGTACCCAGCAACCCACAGGACCCCCATTCAAGAGCTATTCAATGCCTTCGGCATCGACCCCAGCAAGATGGAACGGATCGACCCTGCCGGAAAACGCCCAGGATGGACGTCGCCCTTCCAGATCCTTATTGCGAAGTCAAAAGAAGAAGCTAAGAAGGACAAAACGAGAGGGACGAATGAGATAGAGATATATTCGGATGGGTCAGAGATTGATGGGGGGGTGGGAGCCGCAGCGATTATGTATCGAGGAGGAGTGAAGGTGAAGGTGGTCAGATACAACTTAGGAGTGACGGGGAAGCATACGGTGTATGAGGCTAAGCTGGTAGGGCTGATGCTGGGGCTAGAGATGTTGAGGAGAGAGCAGAGGATGATGTCAGCAGCGGTATACCTCGACAATCAAGCAGCCATCAAAGCGACACAGAACAACAAGGATGCGGGACCAGCACAGCACCTATGGAGGAACACAGAAGAACTGCACCGACAGGTACTGCGCAAACACAGAGGAATCAATTTCACACTGGTATGGGTTCCTGGTCACGTGGGGATTGAAGGCAATGAGGAAGTGGATGCAGAGGCTAAGAAGGTGGCAGGAGGAGATGGGAGCCCACCAGTCGACCTACCCAACGTGCTCAAGCGTCCGCTCCCCCTTAGCACATCAGTAGCAAAAGCAGAATACAAGAAAGCATTGCCGGCACTACACAAAGCAATACTGAAGGCATCAAACAGGCTGGGGAAGATCGAACGGGTGGACCCCAGCGCACCTTCAACGAAATATCACAAGCTAATAAATGAGCTTGATAGACGACAGACAAGCATCTTGATGCAACTGCGAACCGGACATGTCCCCCTTAACCACCACCTTCACCGGATAGGGGCCTGGGAAACCCCTTTCTGCGTGCACTGTGGTAACAAGAGGGAGACAGTATACCACTACATTATGTCATGCAATGCCTATCGTGACCAGAGGATCCAACTACGGAAGAAGATACCACAGGACCAATATACGATCACCAACATGCTGTCCAACAAGGAGTGCATACTGGAACTACTGCAATACATTGACCAGACTGGACAACTACACAGTACCTTCACGGAGAAGAGAAAGAAGACTTAGAAGGATTTTTCAATTCGAATTTTTACTAATTTTGATAGAGGTTCATACACAACTTTAAACTCGCAGCAGCCGTTCTCAAGGAGACGCGCAACACCCTAAACGGGTCAATGATAGGGGTAGCACAGGGGAAGGAAATTGGGGTATATAGAATCACTTGTATTGTAATGTCTTACATGGGGCAAGGCCCCAATAGACAATAATGGATTCAAAGAAAAAAAAAAAATTTAAGGAGAAGTATGCCGACCTATTTGGTGACATACCATTGGAATTACCCCCAATGCGTGAGGTAAATCATAGGATCAAGCTAATTGAGCCCGATAAACGATTTAATTATCGATTACCCAAATGCCCTGAGGTCCTCCAACCTCAGTTACATGCCAAGATAGATCACTATCTCAAGGCTGGTTGGTGGGAGCCAACTTCTGCATTACAAGCCGTGCTGATGCTATGCATATTCAAGAAATTGAAAGAAATACTGCGAACAGTATTTGATTTGTGACTTCAAAACACAAATACTGAAAGAGATGTTACTCCCTTTCCAGACATGGACCTCATCAGAAATGATGTAGCATGAGTGAAATATCGCTCGAAACTTGATATGTCTGAAGCATATGAGCAAATCAGGGTCGTCCCTGAAGATGTCGATAAAACTACCTTTTCGACGATTTATGGCACTTTCAAGAGCCAAGTTATGCAACAAGGAGATTGTAATGCTCCTTCGACATTTCAGTGGTTAATGACCGCTATTTTTAGGCCACACATTGGCCTATTCGTCCATGTCTACTTGGACGACATATTTATATTCTCGAATTCAATCGAGGATCACGAGGAACACCTCGGTCTGGTCTTTGCGACCCTTAGAGAATCTCAATTGTTTCTCTCTCCAAGTAAAGCCGATCTTTACTCTGAACGTATGGACTGTCTAGGCCATATCATAGATGATAAGGGTATCCATGCCGACATGGATAAAATGCGAGTGTGTTACGTCCTGGTACGGAATACACCTGGTAGCCCGCGCGGAAGTATATCGTGTTCCCATTCGGAAACGCAAAGACTTGTACTGGAGGGACTCGGCTTCAACTTATGTGTTGCGCCCTGCAGAGTCGTAGGTTGTCCCTATTTCTGAGTTCAAGAGTTTCAAGAGTTATAGAGAAAAAGAAGGAGAATAAGAATCCGAACGGATTTAAGTCCGAA
>KN837102.1:376494-411477 GCA_000827215.1 Sphaerobolus stellatus SS14 | reverse complement strand
GTCCGTTTGAGTGGACTCCATTTCTGGATAAGTGCTTTAAGAGTATAAAGCACATGGCTACCAAGCACCTAATTCTTAAGGCGCTTGATTGGAACTCACCACTGGATATTTGGGTGGTGATTAGAGGGTTATGAGCCCAGGATGTGGCAAGGATGAGCTCATATTATTACAGATATGTTGCAAGAAGTAGCAGGCATAAACAGTGAGGTGAAGGTAGTTGGGCAACCTGCATTGTTTGTTGCTATTTGGATATCACGTGACATTTGGTTTGCTTCCCAGTTTAAGCAAACTGTGTTGTTTGTTTCTATTTGTAGGTCACGTGCCATTTTTAATTTCCTAGTTGACCGATCCCCTCTGGAGCAGGTCACCAGGTCGCACACACAGGCCTATGTGTGGGGGCGCATGCACACATGCACACGCACACAGGTGCAGTTTAACTTGCACATATAATGTATATACTCTCTTCAATCCACTTTGCTCATTTGTTTCATTTCACTTCACTTTGTTTTGTTTTCACTTTGGTTCACCTTGGTTCACTTAGTTCTCACTTCAGACACTTTAACTCATTTTTGGATCATGTATTTATTAGGCCATTACTTCACAGAAACCTTGGGACTTCAACCTCACTTCAGACCTGAGGCAGCAGAGTCACTTGGGAGGCATGTGGATGTTGATCTGTTGACTCAGGGTCATACCTCTATCTACCCTTTGGTTATTTTTATTACTCCATTTATTGTTTATTTCATATTTTCATATCTTGAGTTGGGGGTATTTAGGGGCTCTCTAGTGGTGGGGTATCCTTAGAGTTTTTGTCTTTGAATCTCCCCTCTACTAGGTGAGCATCCATTTGATGTATGCTACTTCAGGTCATTTATGTATGCTTCAGATCTCCCCTCTACTAGTTCATGTGAGGTCTGCAGACCATTTAGGGTTGCCCTTACAATGCCATCTTGCATGGCCTATTTGATGTTGTATGCTGTCTCGTGCCTTCCATTAGGATCAGCCTATTTGAATCCCCTTGGAATACATGGGGGGGGGGGGGGGTATAATACTACAGGCCATTTTGACCAAGCAACCCTTGTGGGAACCTTGGTCCTTCGAGAGGTTGGTCTGTGAGTGCACTGTTGCCATCAGTCTCTCCCTTGAATCCTCTACATCTGCTGCCTACAAATCTCACCTCCAGTCATACCTTGCCTTTTGTCACAACAACAACCTTCCCATCAACCCCACCTCCAACACCCTTTCCTTCTACGTGGTCTACATGTGCCACCACTTAAAGCCCATCACTGTTAGCACATACCTCTCTGGTATTTGCCACCTGCTTGAGCTGTATTAACTGCACATACAGGAGTCCCATGCCTCACCAATGGTGACACACTCATTGACCAGCATAAAGAATGCTTACAATGACCATCTGTTCATCACCATGCTCTTCACCAGTTTCTTCAGGCTACTTTGCTGGGGTTAACTCACCTTTCCTGACAGTGTGCATAAGTGGTCCTTCAAGAAAATTATGATGCACCACATGCTTTCTCATTCACCCTCCCCTACCACAAAGCCAACTGTTTCTATGCTGGAAACACCATCATGATAGAGACCCTGCTGCTCTCACCCATCAATTCTCTATACCACATGCAATCTTACCTTACCAATTACAATGCTTCCTTCCTATTGCTTCCTGCCCTTTGGATTACCTCACTTGGGCTTACCCCCCCACTTGTGCTTTGTGTCCTGCCTGCAGAGCTTTTAACATCACTGGCAACTCATTGCACTCCAGTGATGCTACCACAGGTGCCCTTGCTGGCATTCCTGACAATGTCATTCAGGCTATGGGCCATTGAAACTCTGACATGTGGAAGATTTATATTCCTAAACACCTGGTACTACTACAAGCCCTCATGCATGGCCACTCTGCCTTCCAAACTCCCTCTTCTTCCACCACCCTATCCTCCCATCCTCCTCATTCTAGGGAACAGGATGGCTATCAATATAACACAAGTTTGGATGGGACTTAGTGCCAAGTATTGCCTAACCCCACCACTTACACCTCTCACTTTCACAAGTTGGGCAATTTGAAGGATGGAAACTGGGGACCCATACATGTTAGCATTTCCTGAAAATAACTAAAGTACTTAATTTTCAAATCAAACAAATATTCCAGTGTGGTCATGGTGTTGATGTATTGTTTTCAATGTGAACTTGACCTTCATCCCAGCTAATATGTACAACCACCATAAAATGCACAATGACATAAACTGGGTACTTTTGAACAATTTGCCTCTGTGCTCTGGTAGACTGTGTTGTCAAAATGCAGACATCATGCTAATATAAATGTGTAGTTACCATGTAGCATAGATTGCCTTTCCATCACAAAGTCAAAAGATTGCCTGGATTGTCCCTAAGTACCTGAATGATTCCAATAGTGCCATGCTAATGTGTGAAAATGAATATTTCACAAGAGCTGCTGTGGTGCAATGGTTTCTTGTTTCCAGGTATGTGAGCCGTTATATTTCTTGGTTCGTAGTTTGAACCTACCCAGTGTCATTCTTTTTTTTTGCCAATTTATCTCTTTGGGCTAAGAGACTTGCTTGTCCCCCTTTTTACAATTTCATGCTCAATTAATCAAAACTGCTCCTAGTATTTTATAACTACTCTAATGTATATTTCAGCCTTAATACATGTCCCTCAATCATCACAATAAATATAAACCACAACATCAAATAAGTATATAAGTGTACAATTTTCTAAAATATACTTACAACTGGAGTACAAACTCATTCAATGCTATCACCCTTTTTGCACTTTTTCTGAGCTTTCAGAGGCAGTTAAACATCTTGTTACATGGTGAACTACTTTGTGTTAGACTTGTGCAAAAGGCAATAAGTGCTCAGCTTATGTCATGGTGTGTTTTACAGTGGTCATATTGGCGATAATTTTGGTGATATGCACAAGTCTGAGGCATGAAGATGAGCACTTAATGAGGTCTAAGTGCTGAGTAAGCAAGTGCAGTGCCACAGGTCTTTTGCACTTGCCACCCACAGCACTCAGCAGATCTCCACTGAAAAGAGCCTCCCAGCTCATTTTCTCTTGCATATCAAACTCCTTCATCATTTAATACACCCACCTGCCCTTACCAGCCCTATCATAATCCTTCCTGATCTCACCATTGCCATCTGCCCAGATTATTCTGTCCAGAGTTTGAGGACTCTAGGAACATTTTTACTTCAGACTCCTGCTCCCAACAAGATGCTGTGAATACCTTGCACAGACCCTGGAAGGTGAACAATGACTGTGACAGGCAACTTTGGCAGGAACACCTTGAGGTGGAGGCAGCCACCCACAATGTTGACCACCTCAGATAGGAGGAGGGGGATATCATTGCTGCCAGGAGCTGCTCAAGAGACAGGAGAGGGACAAGGAGGAGACGAAGCAGCACCAGGACAAGTTCATCCCCATTCCAGACCACCCTCTGCCTACCACACCACCTATCATACCCTCCCACTTTCCAACCCAATGCCTCATTGAGGTTAAACATCTGGGGCTGTGGTATTTCACCAACCAAGATCTTGAGCATGCCAAGAACACTGCTGCGCATGTAAACCCTGATGCCCTGGTACCCACTACCAACCCAGACTCCCACACCATGACCTGGGTGCCCTCCAGCTTGCAGATGAGCCCCACCCTTGTCCAAGACAGGGACCTCACCATGGAGGATCTCTTCTTTGCTGTCCTGCACCTCATTGAGGCATTCAGGACTACCACTGGCCTGAAGACTGAGTCAAGAACTACATTGACTTCTTCGACAGCCTCTTCACACACTCTACTGATTATCCCCCAATACCATCAAGGTGCAGGCTCTCATCCACTACCAGGCTTAGCAGTGACTCAACTGGCACCATGCAATCACCATCAAGAGGGGGGCATGGCACCTTGAAACTATCTCCAAGCCCACCTTAGCTACCCTCAGGGAGAAACCATTCTTTAAACACTGAACCAAGGCCAACACAGAGCACCACACAAAGGTAAGTCTCATCCCACTTCCCTCCCCCTCCCACTTCTTGGTGGTGCTGTGGCAGTCTTCCACCCACTCTTCTCAGAACAACCCCTCAGCTTCTCAGCAGATGGGTCAGCAGTCTCCTGCTCCATGCTTCTCAGCAGAAGGCCCAGCATTTCTCAATGCCAGCCCTCACAGCCCCCCCCTCCCCCATCATGCCTACCTGTTCTTGCAGACACTGACCCCCCACCCACCAGGTTGAGTGAGACATAACTGCCACTGCCAGCCTCCATAGAGGCCCCACCACCTCATCCCCCACCCTAGGCAAGTGCACACATCCCTGCTCCGTTCTCTGGCCCCCATAGTGTAGGTAGCTGCCATGTTTGCTCTCCATTCATGGATGGTGAATCCCTGAAAATCAGTTATGGTATCAAAAGATAAGTGCTCATCAAATTCTTACAAATGAGATCTTCCTCTATCTCTGCACTGACACACTTTTTATAGAAGTCCAATGGTGTCCCTTCAAATCCTTCTGAGTGCTCAAAATCTGTGTAGTCTTCACATGTGATAATAGGCGAAGTAAAAAATACTTCATGTCAATAGTACTGATCATCCAGCCTCTTGGCTGAGAACTCATCATCTAATGGATACTCTGTAAGCTCTCATCCATGTTGAAACTCTGACTTGTAAGCACTGTGTATTGAGAAGGGAACATTGAGAGCCCTGATGATTTGGTGAAGGACTGCATCTTTGCCTTTAGCAAACTTAAACTCAAAGGCAGCAGCATACTTCTCCATAGGATACTGATAAGTGAGGCCTATAACAATGTTTCCATTGTTGATTAGAAACTTTGGATCTTTGAGCCTTTATTCAAGGTATCAATAAAAGTAGTTTGAGGGGCATCCATGACAGAGGCTAGCAGTGACCCTGAATATGCTGAGAAGACATCATAGGTGAGGGTAAGGCATACTCCTGAAGTGATGGGATATACTTCACATGCCACATCTGAGAATAAGAACACCCATGGAAGAGTGTATCCTTGAAAGTTTGATGCTGCTTTGGCCCAATTGATTATCTGATCTTGTCCCTTGTGCCTAATTCTGGGAGAACCACCAGTGAATGCAGAGGGAAGACAGATGATCAGGGTTCCAACCTGTTCACTACTCTTAGGAGTATTGTGGTGTACTTTGAAGAATCCACCCTCCATATCAGCATTGTGTTTGTATGGCTCTGCCACAAGATTGCATCCAGAAATTCTTTTGGATGTCAGCTCACTGACATCCTCCAAAATAGGATTCTGAGCTAGGATGTCCTGTGCAAGAGCAAAATCTGTGTGAAGAAGTTCCTTTGCAAGGTGGTAGGATGCATCATATACTGTCTTGTCATCATGTCCATGTGGAGTGAGTGTACAGGCCTTGAGGAGTGTATTGATTCCTGCCATATCTGCTGGAAACATAAGGCTAGAAAGGTGAAAACAGTTAATATGGAAGTTCTTCGAAGAAAATGTAGGTACCTTCTCACTTCATCCTTTTTGCCTGTAGAATAGAACAATGTTAAGGACCCTTTAGATGAAAGGTTTGTTTTCCCGGTACAACAGAAAGGAGACTTTGGCTCTGCCAAGCTGCCTGTGAGTTGGCAGAGTCTCAGCCTGTCATCCTTGGTCAGATATTTGAGAGGCATAAGTATCATAGTTTCAATGTGGATGTGATTGCAAAAGACCACACACAATGCTAACTTTCTGGAAGGTCATCTAGGCACTGATTTGCTATTGGCACTATGGATGGCCAGCAGCTATGACACAGGGGTGATATGATGCCAAGGGAATGACCTCATGTATATGATTCCATAAACACAAGAATGCTTGTATATACATGAGGAATGGGCAGTATGAGACTACAGAAAGGGTAGGAAGAGTAGGGGGAACTACATATTCCTTTTTGGAGGGGAAAGATTTTTGTATGTGAGCTGGGGAAAATTCCTGCAGGGGCTTTTGGCCAGAGATGCCCTGAACCCATTGGAGCATTGTGATGCATACTGAAAAGCAAAGACACCCAGATTGGTAGGAGTGATGTAGATGTACTCACCATGTGAATGGATCAATGCAGGGGGGGCATGGGAACTTGTGTAAACAGCTTGAGGACTGGGGCAGTTGGATGTATGGAGCAAGGACTACAGCATGCCTCTGGAGGTAGATGGTGAACAAATTGCAACTTCAACACCCAATTGTCTTGACAACATCAAGGGGCAATCTGTGCAGGAGGCACTCAAGAATGGAGCCAATCTGGAGACCATGGTACTGTATTTTGAGAAGGTCTGCCACTGCAAGGGCAGTGTCAACCCATTTGGTGAAGGCTGAGTGCATAAGGGTGTTAAAATCTGCTTCTGTATTCCCCAGATTCTATTCCCACTGTTCTCTATTCTGGACTATTGTTCTATTGTATTCTGTATTCATTCTGTATTGTTTCCTATTCTAGACTATTGTTCTATTGTGTTCCACATTCATTCTCTATTGTTTCCTAATTGGGTTCTACTGTTCTCTATTGTGTTCGTTTGTTCTCTATTGTTCTCTCCTTTCTATTGTTCTCTTTTCCTACTGGTTCCAAACACATATAAGCTTGCATATAGCAGCCTAAAGTCCCCAATTACTCACTGTGGACTTCAGTTCTATATTGTTACTCTGTCCTTATTCTTGAGTTGCTCACTCTTGTACTTGTGCTATTTGCACATCTCCTTGCACTCTTAGTTGTCTTTAACAGAGGGAGTGCAGCCCATGGGGATGGTGCCAGGCAAACAGGGGAGCATCAAGTGGGGGGCTGTTGATGCAGAAGTATGCTGCCAGGACAGTGTAGGGATTGCAGGGCCTGTGCTGGTGGGAGCAATAAATGCCCTCTCCCATGCAGAAGGTCTTCCTGGATGGGGGGGAGAAGACAAGGATGGGAAGGTCATTCCTGTCGTGCTGTTGTGACAGCCTGCACTGCAGGATGAAGTGAGTGGGGTCCATGCTTTGTAGGTCAGACATGATGAACTCCCTGGTGTGTGCCAGTGCCCAGAAAGTGACAACAAGGGTGGCCCTGATGGCGGAGTTGAAGGGGCTGGTAGGATCAAGCTTGGCAATGCTGCCAGCAAGGGTGGATGTAGTGAATGGCATCCACTTCTCCCACCTGGAGGAGGAGTGTGTGAGATGGGTGGCTCCATCCAGAGCTGCAGAGATCTTGACCATGTGGATGTCTTAAGGTGCACCATACAGCATGTGCCAGGCCTTCACTGCAAAGAGGTAGTTGGTGAGGGAGCAGCTGGTGTAAGCATCAGCACATGCCATGAGGAAGGCAAGGAGGAGGCTGGTGTTGGCAGGGCATCGCAGACACTCAGGCCCTTGCTACAGGTCACAAAAGGTATGGAATGCTAGGAGCCCAGCACTGTAAGTTTCTCATGTGCACAGAGCCCAGGCCTGCTCCATGACATTGAGGGTGTAGAAAAGCTCTATCTCAGTCATGATGAAGGTGGTAGTGCCATGAGAGTGCAAGAGCAGGGTCTTCCATTTGTGCAGCTGGTCACAAGCAAGGCAGTGGGAGTGGTGGAGGGAGGGAACCAGTTCCAGTTCAGCAGGGTAGTGATTAGGGCGGCAAATGGCAATGGTGACAGCAATAGCAGCAGTGAATCTAACCCTCCCTTGGGGAGAGGGAAAGCTTGTCAAAGATCTGGTGTTCCTCATGAGAGTGTGCAATTTGGAACCAACTGCTTGCATCCTCTACAGAGAGCCTGTCAATGATGAATTTGGCAGCTGGTGTGTAATAACCTCCAACAGAGAGGAGATGGTGCTCAGCAGGGGAGATGGGAGCCTGGCTGTCAATGAGGAAATGTGAGAGCTCTGGGTGGAGCTTGATGGGCAGGAGCAGGAGGTCAGCAGGAGGGTAGACACTCCATGATGGACTGTTGGTGGGATTGTCAGCACTGTGGACATAGGTGAAGTGGATGGTTTTGGGCACACCCAAGGACTTGAGAGTGTCCTGTAGGCAGTGGAAGATGTGATTGATGGTAGTGTTGTGGCTGCAGCCATTCCACCAGCCCTCAATGACACCTCAGTTGTCTCCATAGAGTAGGTAGTGGGGTCCAACACCCCTGTCACACAGGATGGCAGTGACAAGTAGTTTGAAACTGACAGCCTCAGCCCAGCCATTATCATATTTGCCATTGAGGGTCTGCCAGCCAGGGATGAGATGCCATGCCAGCCATCTGTCACCAAACAAGGGATGGGACAAGATTGTGACTCTCACTGGAGGAGGGCATGCCGTCACTACAAAAGGACAGTGATACCCCACTGTAAGGGAATATATATATTCCCTAGTACAAAGTCGCTATAGACTTTACTAGATGCATACATGCACCTAATGTATATTAGTACATACAATGAATTGACTTCGCGTCAATTACTCTAAGTCCTTATGGACTCCTATGGATGCATATATGCGTCTATCTAGTTATATAGTTATTACATAATATATAGTTACATTACGTAACCTCTTAGTATATAATCCTGGGTCGGCGACTAGTGCCACCCAGTTGAACTTATACCTGTACTTTTTAGTAACTGAATACATTATTGTAAACAGTCACTCTACAGGTGTGATCAGCAAACACAACGTAAAGACCTAGTCTTTACACTTTTTTGACTCATACATCAAAATTATTCATTACGAATATGAGGAACAAACATTCACTCCAATGGCCCCAAAGAGAAGAACCATTGACAAGGTCCCTGCAGGGACCAGTGATGCTGCTGACAGCGGCAGCACTCCCAATGTCATAGGTGGGAATGAGCCCACCATGGATCCTGGCAAGGATCCCAGCAAGACGGCATCAGCTGCCTCAGAGAGATGAATACCATTCACCCTACGACATGGAACACCTGTACCACTGACGAGGTTGCATTCCCAGCAAGCGAATGGGGGACATCTGAGGATCCCACTCAGACCCCAAACCCTCACAACGGGAGCGGAGACCCGCTCTTCCCTAAAACTTACTCAGATTACGCTGAGCCAAGTGAATGATCAGCTTTGGCTGATCCAGACCCTGAGGAACTGGCACTTGGTGACCAAATCCAAGAAATGCTCGACACCATCAACGAGCATATGGATGAAGTAAACTCCATGATACCCCACTGACAGGAGGGACTCCAAGCCAGTGAGACAGGATCAGGCTGTAGGTTGTAACTGGCAAACTGTAAGGGATTATACCCTCAGTGTGAGCTAATTACCCTCAGTCACAAGTGCACTGAACCTCTTCTATAGACGGTGTGCAAATGTAGCAACAAGTACAGGGTAAAAAGATGACTGGCTTACATAATGCAGCCACAACTACTATAGTATACTAGATCCCAGAGTCCATATCTGTCACATCCTGGCGACTCATGACGAGTCGTTCTATTGTCAACCATATGGTAATAAATGTGCATATATGCATGATAATACCTCATTATTGAGGTATTAGAGTGTCTTAGTGCTATTATAAGACTGCGGCACACTGGTTACAATGTGTGCTACTCTATGGGCTTACCGCAGATGCGCAAATACATGCATATATGCATGTTAATTCCTCTTTTTTGAGGAATTATTCCTTTGGCTTCCTGATTTAGGAAGATCATGCAGTCTCTTGACACTGCAAAGCTCTAAATACCTATCTAGAGCTTCTAATTCCTTTACACCTGAAAGGGGCTCCTAGGTGACATCTCTTAGAGTCCATTGGACTCTAAACTGTAACCCATCATTGGTCCACTCATGCCCAATGATCTCCTTGATGAACCATTCCTGTTCGTTGTCCTTACCAAAGTCATAAAAGGCTTTGGCTTCTCGGTTTGGGAACCAAGTATCATGATTAGGTATATGCGGCCTAATAAGACTGTTGTGAAAGGTCGCATGGATCTTTCTAACCTTGAGCTCCTCAGGGAGTTCAAGTATGACATTGGAGCTCTCATTCTGAGCTTCCAAGACTTTATAAGGTCTTATAAACTTTGGTAAAAGTTTACGAGCCCGACCCTTGGGTAGGTTCAGGTTCTTGGTACTTAAATATACCAAGTCACCAGGGGAATATTCTTCTCCTGGTCTCCATCTCTTATTCGCATTAACTGGTTGTTTAATGTGACTTGCTATAATGGCATCATGCATCACCATTATATTCCACTTTGCTTGTTCAGCAAATTGTTTAATACCCTTATATTTGGTATTAAAATCAGTGGGCAGGTTTATATGCGGCATATAACCATATATAATTTCAAAGGGAGCATATCCTGTTGATTCGCTAGTGCTACTATTTATAGCGAATTCCAGCATTGGGCAATGTTCTGCCCAATCCCGCTGATCATTAGCAACTACTGTTCTCAGTATTTGCCCAATCGAATGATTGGCTCGTTCTGTTGCTCCATCGGTTTGAGGGTGGAATGAAGTAGACATTAATAGTTTAGTACCTATTAATTGTTGTAATTCACTCCAAAATATCGAAGTGAATTTAGAGTCAGGATCAGTTACGATTGACTCTGGTAGTCCATGTAACTGGACTACCTCCTTCAAAGACAACCAAGCTACTTTTCTGGCTGTAACACATACATTTGTTGGAATTATATGTACTTGTGCTGAAAATCTATCAATGATTACCATTAAGTAATCATATAATCATACTTTTCATCCTTAATTCTGTCCTCTTCCAGAGGACAGACAAAATCAATACCTATTGAGACTCAGGGTCCATTAGATATTGGAAGGCTATGCAGTAGACCTACTGGTCTATGATTATCAGTCTTGGCTGTTTGACATGTGCCACATGACTGACAGAATGACTCAATGTCATTTGTCATACTGGTCCACCAGTATGATCTACGAATATATTTCACAGTTTTATAGGCTCCAAAGTGTCCTATAATTTTATGTGCCTGGTCAATTATAATTTCGACCAGTCTCCTCCCCCTTTGGAAAACATCCTCCAGGATGCAGAGAACATCTCTACCAAGTTGATTCTTGGTAAATAACAGCTTGTCTCACATTGCAAATTGCTTATGTGCAGAGACATCTGTGACAACTTTGGATAATAAGTTGTCATTAATATAGTGTTATGTCCTGATATCTAGGCATCACTTCAGACTCTGGATATAGTAGAATGAAGTAAGTAATTCGGAGTCCGGATGATATAACTGAAAGGACTTGGCTTCAACTTATATGTTGCACCCTTAACCATATTTGTTGTCCTTATTTCAGAATGAAATCCAGACGAGCAAAGGTTCGGAGTCCGATGGTTGTCGCAGACAAATCGGTATAAGATACTCAGAGGCCAAGTGTAGTGGAGCGTGAGGAAAGATAGGCAGACAGAGGCCAGAATGAGTTAACAGAATAACAAAGTGGATTTCTGACTGCTTAACCAAAATACAAACAAGGTTATTTATACTAAATGGAGCCCAAGGATAAATGGGAAAATAGTCTGGGTCACGGAGATAGAACAGATAAAGGAAGAATACAAATGAGTGTGGTTGGCTGGCAATAATATAAAGCGGAGGCCGATGAGAATATAACATAAAAGTCATATGGAACATAAACATGTAAAATCATAATTGATGCTTGGCATCGATGAGAATAAGTGAGATAAGAAAAGCGGAGTCCGATGTAAAATGAATGACAAAGAAATAATAAGGAGTGATGGAGTCCGAGAATGATAAGCGAACGAATGAAAATAATACAAAGAATCAGGAACCAATGAAATCAAAGATGAATAATGAATGTGGCTGAAGTGGAGTCCGAGAGAAACTGAAATAAAATCGAAATAAAACAAAATTGGGATCAGGGCATGATAGTAGCTCCTCCTTAACGTCCGAACCCATGAGGATGTGTTCTGGATATTCTGAAACACTTCTTCTTAGCCGAGGTTCACCTGGGAAAGTAAAATTTTACTAGGTATAATAACAGGGCCCATCAAATTCCTGGGACTTAGTGTTTTGAACCCCAACCACACTCTTCATCTACATCCCATCCCCAACCATGTCCTCCTCGTCTAAACCCACAGTGGCAAACACCGTTTTATATAAAAAATCGAAAGACATGCCCATCCTGCCACCCATCAGGTTGACCGATGCTCGCAGGATGCTCAATGGTTTCCAAGGTGTCCCCAAGTTTAAAGGTCAAAAGGATCCTTCTAGGGGTGAGACTTGGGCGGAGGCTGATACTGACGAACAATCTTCGATTATTGCTGGGTACTGGCGGGCCTATGACAAGAATTATGCTGACTTGAACAAACTGTTCCTGTCGTTGAAGAAGAAGGAAGATGCAGTGGCTGAACTGAAATGGAAGGCGGAGGAAGCGCAGAAGAAGAAAGAGGTGTTCGTGCCAGTGGCATCGGGGTCCGGTAAGGGGAAGGGGAAGTCGAAGGAATTGGTGCTGGTGAGTAATATTCAGCGTCCGAGATCTCTACTAATGGTTTTTGTAGGATGCTGATTCAGAGTCTGGGGTCGAGGAGGAGTTCAGGGAGACCTGCCTGAACTGCGACGAGAACAAGGTCAAATGTGTTTTCACGCATCCTACTACCAGCAAGAAGTCATTGTGCGACAGGTGTGTGCGCCAAAAGGTGAATTGCACATATCGGAGTCCATACAAATGGGTGTTGCACGGGGCCCTGAAAACGGTCAATGGCCATGTTGAAAGTCTCAAGATGAAGGCCGAGGATAGGAATACGTTGGCCGGGGAAGAGTTGTACCACAAGTATAATCTTCAGCAGCTGGAGAGTCTCTGTTGGGTTCACAGTGTGTTTCTGGAGGTCGGGCTCCGAGAATTGGAGCTCAAGCTCAAGGCGATTGGTCAATTGGTCCCTGAGGATCTGTTCGATGATGCAGAGCAAGGTCACGTGCAGATCATCAGCAAGCACAATTATATTGCATGTAACTGCGCCTTCAATATGAAGCAGTTGGCTGCCTGGGATGTGCTTGGGAAGGGTCATGAGGCCAAGGCTTTCCTTATGGATGCCCAGGGAGGAATAGAGGTGGCCGATATAACGGAGTCCGGGAAGAAAAGATCCAGGGATGACAAGGATGTGGGGGCTGGTTCCAGCAAGAAGGCCAGAGTGGAAGATGAAGTGGTGAGGAAGGAAGGACAGGGTTCTGGGGAAAAGGAAAAAGAGGTAGAGGTGGAAAAGGAAATGGAGTCCGCTCCTAACATGATAGGAGGGTTAGAGAAAGGAAAGGAGAAAGAGGACACGGGGTCCAAAATAACAGATGAGAACACCATGAAAGAATAAAAGCGGTGTCTGATTGTAATATAGAATAGAAATTGTAAATTGTAGAAATGATTGTAAACATGTAATGCGTCCAAAAATCAAACTGTGGAAAATGATAAGAGACTCTAAATTATGAAAAAGCGGAGTCCGAAGCATGACAACTTGAAACTTGAAAAAAGAAGACAAGACTGACATTGAAACGAAAATGAATTGGAAATTGAAAGAAAAACATCATGACAGAAAATAAAGAATGAACCATGGCGGAGTCCGATATCGGGGTCCGATCATAACTTGGAAAGAGGTCCTGGCTTGTTGGGATATTTGTGATGAAATTCTTCAAGGAGGTCTGGCACATTAAGTTCAATAGCTAGTACCCAATCAGTGTCTTGTCCTGTATCCTCATAGCCCATTCATTTGACGAGATATTGAAGTTTACATTTATGCCTTCTGTCTATCTTTGAATCAAGGATAGCATCAAGTTCATAATTTTCTTCATCATCGATCATAACAGGATCAGGGGCTGGTGGTGTACGATCTTCAAACTGATTAATAGTCACAGGCTCCAGCATTGAAATGTGGAAGACAGGATGCACCATCTTGTAAGCATCCAGAAGCCAAAGTGTATACGAGAGTGAACCATGCTGGGCTAAAACCTCAAAAGGTCCTAAATACTTTCAGCAAGCTTCTTTGAAGGTCTCATAGTCTGAAAGTATTGAGCTTTGACGAAAACATAGTCGCCAATAGAAATCTCAGGGCCCAGTAATCTGCAACGATCAGCAGGGCCTTGGTAACGCTCTTGAGCTTCCTTCATACTAGTCTTGAGATATTGGTGTAATTCATCAAGGTTAACAACATATTCACTAGCACAAGCTGAGGCCAGATCACGCTCTGGATGAATAGTAATGTTTGGATGATAACCTTTGTTAGCAAAGAATGGAGATACGTTGGTAGTAGCATTAGGAGCGTTATTGTATGCAAACTCAGCTAATGGTAGTAACTCCGACCAGTTGTCTTGTTGATAGTTGCAATATATACGGAGATATTGCTCCAAGGTTTGATTAACACATTCAGTCTGTCCATCACCCTCCAGATGATACCCAGAAGTGAAATGTAGGCACATATCAAGGGCTTGTCCAAGGGATCTAAAGAAGTGAGAGACAAACTCTGAGCCCCGATCAGGTGACATGGGACGGAACTTCGTGTTTTGAGAAAACATGCATAACAGATAGACCTGCCAGTTGTGCATAAGTAATGTTGACCGTTGTAGGTATGAATATACTCTGCTTGGATAACCTGTCAACGACTACAAGTATTGAGTTGTAGCCATCAGAGTCTGGTAATTGTTCAATGAAGTCCATTGATATGGAATTCCAAGGGAGCTCTGGTACAGGTAGTTGCCTAAGGAACTCGTGTGGCTTATGTCATTGTGATTTCGACCGCATACAAGTAACACAGGACTTGCAAAATTCCTGGACAAAGGAACGGAGTCCAGGACAGACATAATTGCGTCGAATGAGTTTGATAGTCTTGTTCTCCCTGAAGTGTCCAGAGAGGATATGGTCATGCTTGTACTGCAAAACCTTGAGTCAGAGTCTGTCAACATCTGGAACATAGATTCTGTTATCTAGGCGTAGGAGTCCATCTTCACCCAGTTTCCATCTTGAGTCATTTCCATTGTTGATGTGTATTGACGCAACGGAGTCTGAGGGTATTGCATCTTTGATGTCATTGTGAAGCTTGTGAACGTCCACAACAACGGAGCTCTGAAGAGTAGGCACAATAAGGGATGTAGCTCTGAGGGAGGCCGAAAGCTGATCCTGAGTAAAGATCGACCTAAGGTTCTGGGGATTAATGCTTGCATAATCGTTATCCCCCTCTTTTAGGTAGACGTCCCATCGTCTAGTTAGTGCGTCCGGTTTAGCGCCAAGGTGTCCGAGGCATCCTCAAGATTAATCTTGAGGTCATAAGGTCTATGAGGAGCTAGAGTATCAGTGCTTGACTTGGAAAAGACGTCAGCGAATTCATGATATTCTTTGGGCACACCGTTTAACACATTGGGGTCCGGATCCATAAATGTTGCTCGTGCTCGGAGTTCCAGATCTTCAAGGTTAATAATAAAGCATTGCAAACCTTCCGTCTTCATTGCCCACATATAAGCAGTAGCATTGACAAAAGATATTGAAGGCTTGACAGGGGTTGACGGCATAGAGGCCGATGCTTGAGGAGTAGGTGTCGCAGAGTCCGCAGATGCAGAAATTGGTTGTCCAAGAGGTTGCTTGATTGAGCTGGATGCCGCATGAACATTGGACGAGGCCTTTGACAACCCATTTATTGGAGTTCGGAACAAGATACTGCCCAATACCCAATCAATCAACGGATTGTAGCGGGTGAGCCAGTTGTGTCCCAAGACAGCGACGCATGAGGAGTCCAGAGTTGTAACATAGAACATCATAGACGTGGTTTCCCCAGAGGGAAATGTAATTTTGAGGTCTACAGCTTCTGTGATAACAGAGTTAATTGAACCATCGAACAGAGATAACAGAAGAGGGTCAATAAAATACATAGAAATAGAATGAGCCTTTACAAATTTTGATTCAACAAAACAATGTGAGGAGCCTGAATCAACAAGAGTATATACAGGAGCTGGAATGGATTCAAAAGTAAGCATAATTGTGAGAGAATTAGAATTAGAAAGAGCAGAAGTGTTGAGTCTAAGATTGATAACCAGGTGGATTTGGGGATCAACGCAGTCTGACCGCCCAGAGTCTGACAGACTGGTCACTAGTTTTTTGACCCAGATGTGGAGTCCTTGGCCTTAGCCTTGTCATCCATGTTGGGCTTCTTCTCAGTGTTGGAGGCGTGTGCTTTAGGTGCAGGGCGATTGTTAGAACCGGAGCTGGAGGCCTGGTTGTTGTTCCACCTAGCTTTATTGCAATCCTTTGCAATGTGCCCCTTAAGTCCACAAACAATACATAAGCCCACATCAATGCAGCGCTTGCGCTCAGCGTCCGTGAGTCAACCATCAGGTCCCAAGTGAGTGTTCTGTGGAACACTTGTATTGGTAACAGTAACGGTAGTGGTCTTACTCTTCGAGTTATTCGGAGTCCGAGACTTGTTGCTTTTAGAGCCACTGTTGTTGCTACTATTAGTGTTATTGTTAGAGGTAGACGTACTCGAGGTCGTCAGACCCCGACAAGCCTTGTGTCTACTTTCTTCATGACATGTTTGCCAATAACGTTGGTCAATTTGCAATACAACTTGACGTAGTGACTCATAAGTCTTGGGTTTTGGCCAGATCTTGGCAAGATCATCCAAAATACGATCAGGGAGCGCGTTTTTGACCATGCGGGAATAACCCTTATCATTGAATTGTGTCCTTGCCTTATACTTGGCAAAGGCAATGAAGTACTTGGTCACACGATGGTTAGTACCCATCTTAAGGTCTTCCAAGTCTTCTTCGGTGTCCTCCTCCATGTCTACTGGTCCAAAGTGTTCTTGGAGTTCATAGACAAACTCCTCCCAATACAATAAGTATAAGGGAGTCGCTTCCCGAGAAGGATAGTCAGCCATTACAGCTGGTTCGAAGTTTTCAAGGGCAGTGCCCCGAAGGTAAGAGAGAGCATAATAGATCTTGGATCTATTTCCTTTAAATGTTTTTGGCTTTGATTTGACCATCAGTGCACATTGAAACAAAAAAGAGGAAAGCTTCTCTGGATTGGACCCATCGAATGTATCCAGGTCCCGAAGTTTGGTACCCTTTTTGACTCTGTCCTCATCAGAGTCAGAGTCATCATCGGTGTCCGAGTGACAACGATGATGCTTGCGCTTTGTGCGTTTTCTTCTTCGCCTGTCATCATCACTAGAGCTTGGGTCAGAATCGTCACCCGAATCATCACTGTCTGAATCCTTAGGCTTCTTCTTGCGATGTTTCTTTTCCTTTCTTTTTTCGGGTTCCGAGGAGGGGCTGTCACTACTAGGGTCATTATCATTAGGGTCCCTCATAAGGTCACGAGCTGGTTCAGCACGCTGTTTGCCTTTGTTGTGGGAAGGACCTGGTACTGGCATCGGTGTCCGAGATTGGAGTTGTTCATTATCAATTTCTTCTTGAATATGTTCTTCTTCACTTGTGGTGACTTCGTGGACCATGGCCATAGTGATAGTTGAAGACATTGTTGGAGTGTCTACTCGCAGAGTCCATTTCTTGCAAGGTTCTTTAGCTAGAGGTTCAACTACTTTGCCTCTTGACATCTCGTAATGGTCTCTTCCATCCCTAGCAGTTTCTTTGGGTGGTGGTGTGGAGGAATATCTGAAAGGAGTAGATTTTCCTGACATGTGATTAAGGTTTCAGTCAGAAATACTGTTACATCCTGATATCTAGGCATCACTTCAGACTCTGGATATAGTAGAATGAAGTAAGTAATTCAGAGTCCGGATGATATAACTGAAAGGACTTGGCTTCAACTTATATGTTGCACCCTTAACCATATGTGTTGTCCTTATTTCAGAATGAGATCCAGATGAGCAAAGGTTCGAAGTTCGATGGTTGTTGCAGACAAATCAGTATAAGATACTTGGAGGCCAAGTGTAGCAGAACGTGAGGAAAGATAGGCAGACAGAGGCCAGAATGAGTTAACAGAATAACAAAGTGGATTTCTGACTGCTTAACTAAAATACAAATGAGGTTATTTATACTAAATGGAGCCTGAGGATAAATGGGGAAATAGTCAGGGTCACGGAGATGGAACAGATAAAGGAAGAATACAAATGAGTGTGGTTGGCTGGCGATAACATAAAGCGGAGGCTGATGAGAATATAACGTAAAAGTCATATGGAATATAAACACGTGAAATCATAATTGATGCTTGGCATCAATGAGAATAAGCGAGATAAGAAAAGCAGAGTCCGATGTAAAATGAATGACAAAGAAATGATAAGGAGTGATGGAGTCTGAGAATGATAAGTGAACAAATGAAAATAATACAAAGAATCAGGAGCCAATGAAATCAAAGATGAATAATGAATGTGGCTGAAGTGGAGTACGAGAGAAACTGAAATAAAATCGAAATAAAACAAAATTGGGATCAGGGCATGATATATAGTTATTTCTAACTATATCAAGGAAACAGTTATCTCCTTCAATGTGTTGACGCAGATTGACTTTGTCAGCACCAGAATTGAAAATGAGAATGTCATCTTCATTGTTAGGATCAATTTGTTCACCCTCTGGCAAAGCTAATTGGTCCACCTCTTCTTCCCTAGGCTCAGGTCTTTCCCTGAGTCTATTGGTATGTCTAGCAGCAGCAGATACATTAATTTCTCTGTTTGCAGCCATTTCAACATACTGGTCAACTGTCAGAGTATCTCCATCAGGATCAAGTCGTACATCGATATTGATGTACTCCCATTCCGGATGAACTTCATCTGGAAAACTGTTCTTAAAATAGCGAGACAGACAGTCCATTACTATATTTAAGACACCCAATGAAATCCCACCAGCAAGCTTGTTGAGCTGTGAGGGTTTCTTGAGTCTTAAAGAATGTAAGACTCTTATTGTCAGTTACTAGGAAGAATTTTTTTCCTAATAGTTTGTCTTGCCATTTGGCAAGTGCTTCCAGCACCACAAGGGCTTCATGTTCATGAGTCTGATAATTCTGCTGTGCTGAGGTGAATTTCTTTGATAGAAATCCAGCAGGATGACAAGTATTCCACTCTTTTCCTTGTCTGATATATCCTTCAACACCAAAGTTGGAGCCATCAATCACCACCCATATATCAAGTGGTGAGTTCCAATCAAGCACCTTTAGGATTAGGTGCTTGGTTGCCATGTGCTTTATACATTTAAAACATTTATCTAGAAATGGAGTCCACTCAAACAGACAGTTATTTCTGCTTATACCAGTCAATGGGTTGGTATATGCTGAGATATCTGGTAAGAACAATGCTAGATAGTTGAATAATCCTACAAATCACAGGATTTCGTTGTAGCTTCTTGGAGTTCACCAGCTACAAAGTCGATACAGTTTATCTCTATCAGCATGAATACCTTGGTCATCAATAATATGGCCAAGGCAATCCATTCTTTCCGAGTACAAATCTACCTTTGTTTTATTCAGGTATAAGTGATTTCACATTATAAAGAGAACACTTGACTTGAGTGTTGTTCATGTTCTTCTATTGACATTGAGAACACAAATATATCATCCAAGTAAACATGGATGAATTGACCAACTTGTTTGATGAATATCATAGTCATCAAACACTGAAATGTAGATGGAGCATTACAGTCACCCATCTGCATAACAAGACTTTTATAAGTCCCGAAAATTGTGGAAAATATAGACTTGTCTACATCTCTATCCACAATGTGTATCTGTTCATACACTTCATTTAGATCAATCTTTGCTCTAACCTGAGACCTAGCCACATCATTACAAATCATGTCTTGGTCAGAGAAAGGAGTTACATCCTTTACTGTGTTTTCATTTTGCAAACACTTGTCAAACACAGTTCTCAGTTTGCCTGTCTTTTTAGGAAGACAGAGCATTGGTACAGCCTGTTGTGTCGAGATCTGTCTCCACCATCAGGCTGTAACATATTGATTGATTTTATCAGCCAATTGTTCTTTAAGTGATTCAGGACATCTAGGAGTCCTATATTGAATCACTTTCAATGGATCAATTAACTTGATCTCATGATTTACCTCCCTAAATGGAGGTAACCCCAAGGGGATATCTCCAAAGATATCTGCATACCTGTTCTGCCAGGCTTCTCTCAATGCAGGAATATCACTTTCATTAAGTGATATTCTACTCTGAACACCATAAATATGCTGTTCAGTTCTCCTACTTCCTGGTTTGCTGCTTCCATAGGTAGCAACAATTGATGGTGAGACTACTGCTGCTATTTTACTAGTCTCACCCTCCTGGCTTCATTTCAAAGTGGGAGTAGGAAGAGCCTTAGGCTTTTCCTTTTTCCAGACAATTTTCATCCTCATCTGCTTCAGTTGGCATTATACTGCTGAACCTATTGGGAAAACTAAGTTTATCCATTTGAACACAGTTATTCTTAAATCCAATAAGATTTCAAACTGACATAAGAATGGAGTTCCTAAAATCATGTCAAAGTAATTGACATTAGCGATGTGAAATATTCATCATACTTCTCCTTTCCAAGAAGTATTTTGGCAGTAAGTCCATACTGAACAGTGAACTTACTTCCCACGCAAGCCAGTTGCAGAATAACTGGCTTTTCCAATTCAAATTTTGGAAGTTTGTTGGCTCTCACGAAATCACTTGATATCATGATTCCTTCACACCTGCTGTCTAAAAGGCAGTGGGCCTTTGTTCCTGCTATATCCCAAAATACAGATATAGTTTCATTATCTTTACCTCTTGTAGGTAAAGGACGAGCTTTCTTCCTTGCTCGATGGTCATAGACAGGCTGTTCTTTGCCTCCTGTCTGCAACACTGCAGAGACTCTCAAATCTGTCTCTGCTTCTCAGACTCTAATTCCATAGAGTCTGTGACGATCATTATAGCCTGAGGCTTTAATGCCTGCATTAACATGTACAACTTCATTGTCCATGGATATTGTTTCATATTCCTCATCATTGAAACAATACTGCTGATCATCCTCTTCAGGTTAATCTTCATACTCTTGTTGCTCCTCAGGGTGAGTAGCATACTCGTCAAATTCTTCAATTTGACCTTCATCTTCCTCAAGGATAACTTCTTTTATTCTTGCTCCTGCAACTCTTACTTTCACAGCAGTCCTAATAGGATTGCTTTGGGCAGGTTGGTTTACAGTATTACCGGGTTTTCCTGGGTTTCTAGTATATGTGGGATTAGCTCTCACATCTCCCCCCTGTTGACAACAATTGAGTTGTCAGCCGGCTCTGGTCTGTATTGTTTCCAGATTTATGCTGGTTAGATGATCCCACATTTGGATTACTACTACTCTTATTTTGAGTATTTGTATCCTGAGCACAACTGTGCTCCATGGTTGCAGTTCTATGTAAATAAGAACTTCCATGGTTACTGTTGTAACCAGAGGTATAACACTTTGCATTATCAACCATTACAGCCTCCTCAACAAGTTCATCAATCTTGCTGAACTCAGGGATAAAACCTTTCTTGAGAACTTGTTCTCTTATGTCAGGTTTTAGAGCACTCATGAATCTTCTCCTATATGAGTATGCATCTGCCAACTCACTCATCTGTTTTGCCAGCTTGGACAACTCCTGATGGAGTTGTTGCACGGTCATAGAACCCTGCATGATGTTGTCATAATTGACAGCAACTTTGTTCAGCGACAACATCAGCATAAACCACTTCTGGAGTCTCATCATAATGGATTCCAGGCTCCAATGTTTGATCTGTTGATCAAACCACTCTACCTGCCGGTAGAACCATTTTTGGGCTTCCTCAGTTACGCACTGACCCAAGAATTTCAGTTGGATTTTACCTGCTCAAGGTCTGAGCAGGTTGTACAGTGACATGTATTGCAGTACACTTGCAACCCAGTTCTCAAATTTCTCAAGGTTGTGCTCACCACTGTAAGTTGGAGGATTCCCCATCTTAACACTGGCTTTAGACAGAAAAGACTTTTCTGGCTCCTCTTCATGTGAGGCATTTTGTATTGCCTGCCTCACCATCTGTTGAATACCACCATATTCAGATGTCATATTGACTACTGCACCATCTAATTGTGCAGTCATAGACAATGCAGCAGTGCTTCATTGTAAGGGACCCTTATCTCACCCCTTGTACAAGTTGCTTTGGACTTACTTGAGATGCATATATGTGTCTGTTGTATATATTAGTACATACGATGAATTGACTTCACCTCAATTAGTCTAAGTTCTTATGGACTCTTATGGACACATATATGCATCCACATAGTTACATATTCTTAATACATAATGTATATAGTTACATTACATAATATTATAGTATATAGTTCTGGGTCAGCGACTAGCACCCACCAGTTAATCACCTTACCTTGTACTACCTAGTAACTGAAATACATATGTGTAAACAGTCCGCTAGCACAAGGAGTGAGATAACTAACCACCGTAAAGACATAGTCTTTACACTTTTTTGACTTATACATTAAAGAATATTCACTACAAATATCTGGAACGAACAATCATTCCAATGGCCCCAAAGAAGAAGACCAGTGACAAGGTCCCCGCAGGAACCAGTGATGCCATTGACAGTGGCAGCACTCCCAACATCGCAAGTGGGAATGATCCCAGTCAGACAGTGTCAGCCGCCTCAGAGACGAATACAATTCGTCCTACAACATGGAGCACCCATGTCACCGACCAGCTTGTCCAACTGGCAAGCAAACAGAGACATCTGAGGATCCTACTCAGACCCCCTGTCAAGACCTGATCCCAATCTCGTTCTCGAACCTCTGACATTTTATTCATCTTTGATTTTTTGTTCATTTCTTGTTTATGATTGTTTTCATTTATATTCTTATTTATCTTCGGATCTCCGTGTTACTTATACTTCACTCAGTCATTCCTTATCTTTGGGACCTCCACTTTTCTTATCTCGCTTATTTCCCATCGATGCCAAGCATTGCTTATGATTTCACATGTTTATGTTCCATATGACTTTTACATTATATTCTCATCGGCTTCCGCTTTATGTTATTGCCAACCAACCACATTCATTATTACTCTTTCCTTATCAGTTTAATCTCTGTGACCCTGACTATTATTCCTTATATTTTCCAGTCTCCGTTTTGGTATAAATAGCCACATATGTATTATGGTTCAGTAGTCAGAAATCTACTTCATTGTTTTGTTAACTCCATCCGGCCTCCATCTGTCTATCCTCTCTCCATTCTGCTATACTCAGTTCCGAGTTCTCTTATACTGACTTGTCTGTGACAACCGTCAGACTCCGATCTTTTGTTTGTCTTGACTTCATTCTGAAATAAGGACAATGCATACGACTAAGGGCATAACATATAAGTTGAAGCCGAGTCCTTTCAGTTCATATCATTCGGACTCTGAATTACTTACATCATTCAGTCATATCTGGATTCCGAAGTGACACCTAGATATCAGGATGTAACACCCCCAACCCTCACAAAGGAAGCGGAGACCCGCTCCTCCCTAAAGCTTACTCAGATTACTCTGAGTCAAGTGAATGATCGGCCTCGGCCGATCCAGACCCCAAGGAATTGGCGCTTGGTGACCAAATCCAAGAAATGCTTGATACTATTAATGAGCACATGGATGAAGTAAAAACCATCCACAACATGAGCCATCAAGCGGCTCAATTATTGGTCAAACCAATGAGAGCAATAGTGCTCTCGAGGCAAGGACTAAAACCTCGCAAACACGATTAATCGTGATCAGGGAGAAATACCTGATGATTGTCAAGGGCAAGTTGAGTAGTCAACCTAGGGATTCTACCAGGGATCCTACCAGGGATCCTAATAATGAGGAAATTGATTCTCATTCTGAATGACCAACCAGTTGGTCGAATAACCATGTTGATGAAGAATCGATGAATGGTCAACCTAACATTGACCATGAGTTGATGCAATCAACTCCTTAACCTAATGACAAAGTCAATTTGCGTCAAGGAGACTGGTCAAAATTATAATTGACCAGGCACATACAATTATAGGACACTTTGGAGCCTATAAAACTGTGAAATATATTCGTAGATCATACTGGTGGACCAGTATGGTGAATGACATTGAGTCATTCTGTCAGTCATGCTGCTCGTGCCAAACAGCCAAGACTGATAATCTTAGACCAGTAGGTCTACTGCATAGCCTTCCAATACCTAATGGACCTTGGGTCTCCATAGGTATTGACTTTGTTGGTCCTCTTCCAGAGGACAGAATTAAGGATGAAAACTATGATTATTTAATGGTAATCATTGATAAATATTCATCACAAGTACATTTGATCCCAACAAATGTATGGGTTACAGCCAGAGGAGTAGCTTGGTTGTATTTGAAAAAAGTAGTCCAGTTACATGGACTACCAGAGTCAATTGTAACTGATCCTGACTCTAAATTCACTTCAATATTTTGGAGTGAATTACAGCAATTAATAGGTGCTAAACTATTAATGTCTACTTCATTCCATCCTCAAACTGATGGAGAAACAGAACGAGCCAATCATTCGATTGGGCAAATACTGAGAACAGTAGTTGCTAATGATCAGTGGGATTGGGCAGAACATTGCCCAATGGTGGAATTCACTATAAATAGTAGCACTAGCAAATCAACGGGATATGCTCCCTTTGAAATTATATACGGTTATATGCCGCATATAAGCCTTCCCACTGATTTTAATACCAAATATAAGGGTATTAAACAATTTGCTGAACAAGCAAAGTGGACTATAATGGTGACACATGATGCCATTATAGCAAGTCGCATTAAACAGACAGTTAATGCAAATAAGAGACGGAGACCAGGAGAAGAATATTCCCCTGGTGGCTTGGTATATTTAAGTACCAAGAACCTGAACCTAACCAAGGGTCAGGCTTGTAAACATTTACCAAAGTTTATAGGACCTTATAAAGTCCTGGAAGCTCAGAATGAGAGCTCCAATATCATACTTGAACTCCCTGAGGAGCTCAAGGCTGGAAAGATCCATGTGACCTTTCATGATAGTCTTATTAGGCTGCATATGCCTAATAATGATACTCAGTTTCTGAACTGAGAAGCCAAAGCCTTTTATTTCTTTGGTAAGGATGATGAACAGGAATGGTTCGTTGAGGAGATCATTGGACATGAATGGACCAATGACGGATTACAGTTTAGAGTCCAGTGGACTCTAGGAGATGTCACCTGGGAACCCCTCTCAGGTGTGAAGAACTGGAAGCTCTAGACTGATATTTAGAGCTTCACAGTGTTAAGCAACTGCACGATCTTCCTAGATTAGGAAGCTGAAAGGAAAATTCCTCAAAAAGGAGGAATTAACATGCATATATGCAGGTATATGCACCTATATGAAATGCTGCTACCATAACATGCAGTGTAACTAGCATGCTGCGATCTTATAATAACTATAAGAGACACTAATACCTCAATAATAAGGTATTATTGCGCATATATGCACATTTATTACTAGATAAGTAATAATAGAACGACTTGGATTATGAGTTGCCCAAGATAAGATTAAACTATAAATAGTTTTATTAGAGGCACGTGGAGTCTCACTAAGCACTGATGTGATCAGTGCCAGCCAGCTGGCTGCCGAGTGAGGTATAAATACACCTTGTGCATGTTCCTGGTGTCTAACAACTTAACCAGAACCATTGCCTAGGTAGTGACTCGGTCACTGCCCACCACCCACTTCACTCCAATGAGCCAAGCATCCAGCAGCAACAACACTGCTGAATTACTGTTGTGCTTTCGCAACTAACAAGCCAAACACAATGAAAATTGTGTAGAGGTAGACACCATGTTTGGTGCCTGCTTCGTCTACCACCCAAAAGGGTGCGACAGATGTTCTACATATGTAGAGCATCTATTAGCAGACATTGAACAACCTCCAGCTAAATTCTCATTCCCTAGGGATGAGATATTGGACCAGATACATGAGGTGTGGCCCCATGTTAGTGAATACATCACTGATACCAGTGTTGAAGTGACACTCTTGAAAAAGAGTTGTTCCAAGAGAAGTCCAACAATCATCGACTTCGTGATAAGATGGAGGATCTCCAAGAGAGAATTCAGGAATTGGAGACTCAACTCGCAAGTCTCCAAACAACTTCCCAAGTTGGTGACCGATCAATTATGGTCACCTCCCCAACTGACACCTATTCTTCAGATGTTGGTCCACATCCGTTAGCAAGTCCTGAGACACGGACGTACCCTCGTAAGCATCCTCATAAATTAATTGAGAACTCTAGTTTCAGGAATCGTGTCCTGATGTATGACGAGTGACCAGAGTATTGGTCACTCCATATGTGGAACATCCTGAAGGATTGGCATACCAATCCAATGAGTGTCCCTAATGCTATTAGGGACGATAGTGATGGCTACTTCCTTGAAGAAGATGTAGACATCGCGGCCTGGATATCCAAAGTCTCTTCGGATATCTCTCACCCCACTTTCATGCATCAGATGAAAGTGGTCTTCAGTAGCTGTCTCAACTTTGAGACTGCATTCAGTGGATTCCCTTCGAATCTACTTTGGCCTTACCACCAAGCTTCAATGTGGATAACCAATTGTTCAACTCCATTGCAAGTTGGGTCCCAAATCATAAAGGGACGTCAGGACAAATCACAGGTGCCTGCATCTGTGAAACCCCCCACAGGACCAGACTTCCTAGCGCTGGTCCTTAAGCATTGTTCTTTGTCCAAAGAACAAATATATAACAAAAACCATACCTTACATGGAAAAGCATGAAGAGAAGTGGCCTTGTAGCACTGCTGGCACTGAACACGCAAATAAGGGTAAGTGACCCGTGACTGGATCACTTCAGTCACATTTATCGGTTCATGCACTGACACCGGCTAACACTGGTGAATCTAGCCAGCAGTGGTTGGATGCAGACTTGGATTCATACAACCAAGTGCGTGAACCTGCACTTCCATATGATGAAGGACCACTCAGTGGTACTCCTGATGTGGAAATGCATGTGCCAGTAGTAACTGGTACTAGTGGTACTCTTTCCAATGAGAGTACCATGAATGTAGATCAAGAGCTAGATGATCTATATGAGTGACTGCTAGTAGCAGTCAGCCAGGGAGGATGTAACAGTTATATACTGTTATATTATTATATAAGTACTAGTTAATGTACATATATGTTATCTAATTAGTGTGGACACCATAAGTGTCCACAGCAGCCTGTATTTAGCATGCCAGTGCAATAGGCGCCGGCATATATATCTTTTTACTCACACCACCTTGTACTACCTAACTCAATATAACCAAAGTTCAGTTAGTCTGTGTATGATAAGATATAAACACTGTTATACACAGAGCACAGTTGTGCTCAGCATACAACTACTCAGAATAAGAGTAGTAATCCAAATGCTGGATCATCTTGTAATGAGTCAAGCGAGTGAATAACTAGCGGAATCCAACTGTATCTTGTAATAAGAAAAGCTAAGACTAAAGTACGTTACAGGAGTTTAGTCTCTTTATACTATTTTGGGATTTGAGCGCTTGAGTGTGACGGTAATCTGTCACCCGAGTCTATGAATATGGGCATTAGTAAGTGCTTCCTTACATATCTCCCCCTAGATTCACGTAGTGAATCGAAAATAAAAGAGAATAACAAATAGTGAAAATAAATGAAATGTGAATGTGAAATGAATCAGTTGGGATTGGGGTATAATGATAATAATAAAAAGGTAGGTATATGCAGCTTACTTTGGTGGTGGAACTACTCCTTCTCCTGCTCCTTGCCATTGTTAGATTCCTCCATACAAATGTTGTCTTCTAATGCCTTATCAGCAGTTTTGAGAGCTATGGCGTTGGCATTGGCTACAGTGCTAGGACCGGGCCCTGGGACTGCCTGGGAGTTGCTGTCGACTTGTGAGGCTGATGTGGTGGTCGGGTCTCCATTAAATGTGCTGGCTATGAATGAGCAAATGATATCAATAGTTGGTATGTAGCCAGTAGAGTTGTTAAGGTAAGGCTCACTAGCACCTGAGGTAATCTCCTTGATTGCGTCTTGGATATAGTCATGCATCTCCTGTTGAGTTGTCTCTCTGTCGTCTAGATCCTCCCTGAAACCCTTAGGATTTCCTCTCCTTGAAGAGTGATCGCGATTATTGTGGTATGGGGCCACCTTGTATGCACCACGATATCCTCCACGCCATCCCCCATGACCTTGGCCATGGTTGTATGAGAACATATGATAGGGAGTTTGGGCTGGAGGGGTCGGTGCAATGGCTTCCTTGAGTGCCTTGGAAGCTCCCAACCATTCGAGGATGTTCATTCCGCCACCAGCCCCGGCTCCATAGGAACATATGTCGCTGAATGAGCTGTGACTGGCACTTCACCCGAATGGTACCTCCGGATTTGGGACAGGCTTCACCAAATTGGTGTTGTGCGCATTATTAGGTCCAACGATGGTCTGCCAGTCAAACTCAGGTAAGCTATTCATATTGCTGCATACATTTATTTTGTCAATGCTTGCTGGGTTCTGATGGAACCTAGCCCACTCGATGTATTCGTGTGGAGCAACACCGGGGTGAGGTCAGTTTTGGTATGTGTGGAGCAGAAGCCTGTTGAGGTATGTGATGAACACTGGGTGATCTGCGCCAGCAATGTTCATGGCAGAATGAATGTAGCGGTAGGGATAATGGATCTAGGTTGAATGTGGCTCGGGGTGTCTGCTTATCCCGTTTGAGCTATATATATGCGGTTTTATGTGACTTACCTGAAAATTTATTTGTTCTTCCGGGGCATCAGGCATTTCAACAAGCTCTGTGATTTCTGTGGGGGCTTTCCCGGTTCCTTTACCTAATCTAGCTCCATGGGACATGTTCATTATGTCTAGATATGCATTAAATGCGGTAGTACTGTTGACTGATGTATAGGGTAGCCATGACTTATCTCCAGAATACCAATGAACTTCGAACCAGGCGTTTTCTCCTATGCCGGTGTGTGACAATATTCGCTGTATAGGCCATTCTGACGGTGAGCCCTCAAGTCAGGTGACTTGGCCCATGGCTCGGCCCAGGAATTTCCGGTCATCATTAGGTATATGCGTCCTCAGTAAGCTTGCGTGGAATTTGGGAAAAATTCCTCATGACAACAGTTCAGCTGGTAATGCAAGCTTGTATGTAGTATTTGGTGTCACTTCTTCTACTATTTTGTAAGGTCTGATGTATTTAGGTGTTAATTTATGCGATCTTCCCTTTGGTAAAGACAGGTTTTCTGTGGATACGTATACTAGGTCTCCTGTTTTAAATGGGGATGGTCATCTTTTCCCGTTAGCCATATTTGTTTGTTTCACTCGATGTGTCAGAATTGAGTCATGCGCTTGTAGTAATGCGTCTCTAAGTTGTTATGTAAATGTGCATACACCCAGTAATTCTGAAGTATTGTCGTTTGTCAATAATGGCAGTGGTATTGTTCCATAGTTGAGGAAGAACGGAGAGAAACCTGTTATATCAGATGTTGCTATATTAAAGGTGAATTCTATTGCTGGGAGTTTTAATACCCAGTCTTTCTGGTCTGGTCTAACCGCCATCCTAAGCATTTGTCCTATAGTCCTATTTGCCCTTTCTGTTGCCCCATCTGTCTGAGGGTGGTATGACATGGACATCCTTAATTCCATGCCTGTTAGTGTGTGTAGATGTTCCCAGAATGCGCTTGTAAATAGTGAATCTCAGTTGCTAATAATTCTTTCAGGGCATGCATGTAATTTATAGCATGTGTCGAATATTAATTCAGCTACCTCTTTGGCTCTATAGTTCTGTTTCAAAGGTGCTAAGTGAATCATAGATGAAAAATGATCTATTATTACGCATATCATATCAAGGTTTGGACAGTTAGCATGTGTGGTATGTCTCACAGAACAATTTGATATCATTAAACATTTTCGGCCACCATACGAAGTCTTTCAGATATTGAAAAGTTTTTCTTCCTGCCAAATGAGCAAGTAGGGAGTGTCCATGTGATATTATCAGTGAGATTGAGTCCTGCGTGCCCAATTTCCCTCTGGGTATGCATAACATGGATGAATAGGCCAATGTGTGGCCTAAATATAGCGGTGATCAGCTGCTGAAATGTCAAAGGAGTATTACAGTCTCCTTCTTGCATAACTTGGCTCTTGAATGTGCCATAGATCATCAAAAATGTAGTTTTATCGATGTCTTCAGGGATGATCCTGATTTGCTCATATGCTTCAGACATATCAAGCTTTGAGTGATATTTCGCTTGTGCGACATCATTTCGAATGAGGTCCATGTCCGGAAAGGGAGTAACATCTCTTTCAGTATTTCCTTCAATTTCTTGAATATACATAGCACCGGCACGGCTTGCGATGCAGAGGTTGGTTCCCACCAACCAGCTTGAAGGTATCAGTCTATCTTGGCATGTAGCTGAGGCCATAGTGCCTCAGGGCATTTGGGTAAACGATAGTTAAATCATTTATTGGGATCAATCAATTTGATCCTATGATTAACTTCATGCATTGGAGGTAGTTCCAATGGTATGTTGCCAAATAAGTCAGCATACTTCTCCTTCCATTGGGATCGGAGGCAACTAAAGTCGGCTTTAGTAAGTTGTAGACTTACTTGTGCAGAAGAAATAATTCTTCTTTCCTTTCGATTGAACATTTCAATCCCACTAGTAGGGGCTATAGCCCTACTTGGAACTTTGATAGGTTCCTGTAATGTTGATCGGTGTGATCATCTATTATTTCGAATATAGGTTTCGAAAGGAATGACTAGGAGTAGTCTCCATGTCTACAAGGATATGGTGGTCCTCCTTTATATCATTGTTTTTTTACAATATTATGGATGTCGTCCTCATCCTTAACTTCCTCAATTGAGACTCCAGCCCGATTCTGTTCATTGAGTGACTTTTTATAGTCACTCGCATGTACAGTAGCTTTAGTACTGTACGAGTTATCTCCATCATATTCATCATGGATAACAATATCGTCATAATAATTTACAACATTTGTAGTGCTTAGAGCACTATTAATGTCTGTAATGACATTGTAGATGTCTTCGTTGCATACATAAGGTTTGTTCCTATATATGCGTCGAAGCATGTCTAGAGGTTGTTTGATATGACCACAATAGGTTAGCATATATGCTACCAGGCTTATGAGATTTTGTAGTTCTTTCAGTGTATGGGGAATGGGAACGACTAGCAGTTTGTTCTTAACTGTTTCGAAGGCAGATTCCTTCATATTTTTGGATAGTTGGTTAACTATCAGTTCAAGGGGCTGTTCCCCTTGTAGTGTCGCTTTATTAGCTGACATCCCATGGATCTTGGCCTCATTCAAGTCCAGCCATACTGATAGATCATTATCTATCGTTTCTCCATTGATTACAATGGAGCCTAGTCCATTAATATCTATATTGGCCTTAACTCGCCTTAGGAATGGAGCTCCTAACATAATGTCATAGTAGTCGATGTTGGCTATATTGAACGTTTCAGTGTACATTTGCTGTGCTATGGTAATGTCCGTAGTTGTAGTATAGTAGAGTTTCGCTCTACTTCCTTGGAATGCTTGTTGTATTCCAATAGGCTCCAGCAATTTATGCATGCGGAGCCCAGTTGCTCACACAAATTCGGAAGACATTATTATGCCTTCACAGCCGCTGTCGAATAGGCAGCGGGCCTTGGTACCTCCTACTAGGAAGTACCCTGCGATTGTTAATAGATCATTTTTAGACCGAGCCAATCTAGTGGTCTTCATTTTGACTGTATGGTCATAGAGGGGGTCTTCCTCTTTGGCTATTTTAGCTTTCCTGGCATTCGCCGGGCCAATGAGTACGACTGCGGCAACCCTTGCCAAGTCGTGGCTATATCTAATCGAGTTTACTTGATGAGACTGGTCATCATCAGACCAGTCGAATTCACTGAGTTTGCTACCCCAGCTACATTGATCTTCAGAAAGATCAAGTTGATTATTGTAATCTTCATTACAATATTCGTCCTCAGTAGGATGTTCATCATCAATTGGGTCATTGATGTCATAGTCAGTATTATTGACCTGTTCTGTAGGTGAGTCCTCTACATGGATGGCTCCTACGCGGCGGGCCCTAATGGGCTCTGGGCAATTGGGCTTGTGGCCTGATTTTCCACAATTATAGCATTCGATGCTATTATGGGACGAGTTATGATTCGTCTGTTGCCTATTAATAATAGGTGTCCCAGCCCCGCCAGGGGCAGTTGATGAGTTTCTATTAACTCCAGAGGGTCCAGGGGTGATTGATGAACCCTTGTTGATCTCTCCCGATTTGGTGGGATCAGTACGGTGCTTGGTCCTATCAGGACCATTATTCTTAGGCTTGCACCTAGTGTGGGATGATAGGTTATCATCCCATCGACTAGTACTAGTCATAGGTTCACTGTTGCAAACCCCAATATCATAGCGGTTAGCATCTTCAAGCTTAACCGCTTTCAGATACAATTTATGTATCGTCTTTTTCTCAGGGTCGTACCCTGCGCATAATAGCAGGGATTGCAACCCTGGTCGTAGATTATCTACAAACTGCTTACGAAGTGAGTATGCGTCGGGTCGTTGGACCATCCGAGATGCATACAATTTGAGTTCAGTAGTGAACTCTTGCATGCTAAGCATGCCTTGTTTGATAAAATCAAACTTGTTAGAAGCTTCCTGTCTTGCCAATGAAGGGATATACTGGCCATAGAGGCCAGTCACGACTTGTTCCAAGTCCATGGGAGTACCTTGGTACTTTCTGGGTTCAACTGTTTTGTCGAACCATTTGAGGGCTTTGCCCTCCAATCTTGTTCCTAAGAACGAGACCTGATACTTATATGCATCAAAACCTAGCATGCTATGCATGTCTAGCCATCGTAGGAGATCTTTGACAAAGGTCTCGAGAGCTTTGAAGCTCTGTTCCCTGCTGTACTTGTCGGGGAGGTTACTTTAACTCCAGCCTTGGCCAATGGAGATTTCTCCATTGTTGTATGTTCATTTTGGTCAAGCATATACCTGACCATTCATATGAGAGCGTTATGGCTCTCATTATTGGACATATCTAGTATGTCCCTATCGTCCAGCTGTTGGAAGGGTACAGATCCTTCTTGATGATTCCTGACAGTTGTCTCACTGTCAGTGTCATTGTCTTTGATACCATCGAAGGGAGTGTATCATACACTTTTATGGTGCTAATCCCGTATCACAGTCTCCCTAGCATTCTCACTAGGTTGGATCGATTGCTGTCAATCCTGTGGATTTAATAATCCAGCTTTACTCAATCTGAGTAATCGCTTGTACTCCATATGAGTGTTTCGAGCTGCTGTGGCCGCCTGATTAAGGTGGTCTGCAGGTGCTTGGTCTGCATATAGCTTTTCTAGAATGGCTGTCTTGGCCAAGAGTTCAGTCTGAGCTTTACCAAGCACTTGCTTGAGATTGGATCTATTATTAGATTCATCAGTTGATTGTATCAACTCGGGGTCAAGGTTATGTTGACCAATCGTTGATTCTTCAGCGACATTCAACCAATTGCTTGGTCGTTCAGGATGAGGATCCAAGTCCTCATTATTAGGATCCTTGTAAGTATCCCTAGGGTGAATGTTTGATTTGCCCTTGGCAATAGTTGGGTATTTCTCCCTGATTGTGATTAGTTGCATTTGCAAGGTTCTAGTCTTTGCCTCAAGAGCACTATTGCTCTCATTGGTTTTTGCCAATAATTGAGCTGCTTGACAGCTCATGTTGTGGATGGAGTTTACTTCATCCATATGCTCGTTGATGGTGTCAAGCATTTCTTGGATTTGGTCACCAAGTGCCAGTTCCTCGGGGTCTGGATCAGCCAAAGCTGATCGTTCACTTGGCTCAGCGTAATCTGAGTAAGTTTTAGGGAAGAGCGGGTCTCCGCTCCCGTTGACAAACATATTTCTAATTTGCCCTTTATTTTCGCTATTTTTCACTATTTTTCACACTTTTATTTGTCGTTCTTCTCACATCTTTTTTATTTTTCTCTCATATTTTACTGATATTTTAGCGAAGTTTATTTTCCATTTTTCTATGATTTTATCCATTTTCTATCTTTGTCTTTTGTTCCATTTTCATCCATTCTATTTATATTTTGACTCAGATTCAAACCGCACTATCAATCATCTGTCAGCGCTCAAACCCAAGCAATTCCCACACCCTCCTTCGTCGGCTCCCAACTTTGATGCATACCACACCCCTTTCATTCCAACAATCCTAACCCATTATGTCGACATCGGTTACTCCAGTCAGCCAGAACATGATCCTCTTACCAGGCTTCAAGACCGATCGATCGGTCACCATACTTCGGATCATGTGCACCATCAGTCCTCATTGTGCCACTGTCATGCCTCCCAGACCTATGTGATGGACAGAGATCAGGCAGCTCTCATACTTCCAATTCCAGCCTCCATATGCAAGAGACCAATACATCATCCTTTATAATCAATTTTATATGTTGATCGCTAGGATTCCCATAGCCAGGCAGGACACCAGCCATGATATGGATTTCTTTGCTATTTTGGTGCATAGGGAAGGAACGCTCGAGGAAACGGTTATGATTCCGGTCCCAGCCTCATTTTTTGAAGATCATTTCCTCCCTGATGATCCCTCATCATCATCTCCCTCATTATCTCCATCTCTACCACGATCTCCCTCACCTTTGCCATCTCTACCATGATCTCCCTCACCTTTGCCATCTCTACCACGATCTCCCTCACCTTTGCCATCTCCCTCCATTGTTCCCAACTCATCACTCCCTCTCCCACCACCTCCTTCTGCTTTGATCACAACTGTAGAATCCCCACCTATTCATCATTATCCTCCCCCCCACTCGCCACATTGCTCAACAGCTTGGAGAAGCTCATCAAAGCCCGTCAAGGACCTGAAAGCAATTTATGGAAGAGAATTTGCTGTATATTCTTGTGATTGGTTTATGTATTGTCGCTTTGTGTGTGTTATCCCTGTGTTTACTTTTCCTTAATTATTTTATTTTCATACTTTCCTTTTACGTCATTTCCTTTAATTCATTTTCGCTTTTCCCTCTTTTGACTTATCTGACAGTTCTTCTTCATCATTTGATTCCTTTTCCATCATTC
>KN837102.1:363666-375919 GCA_000827215.1 Sphaerobolus stellatus SS14 | reverse complement strand
TACAACTGTGTGTTAGTTGTCCAGATTTCAAAGACCACTGCACACAGGTTTTTCAGGAGTTTTGTTCTGTTAACATCTCTTCACCGTTGTGAGGGTTTGGGGTCTGAGTGGGATCCTCAGATGTCCCCCATTCGCTTGCCGGGTGTGCAACCTCGTCAGTGGCACAGGTGTTCCATGTCATAGGGTGAATGGTATTCGTCTCTGAGGCAGCTGATGCCGTCTTGCTGGGATCCTTGCCAGGATCCATGGTGGGCTCATTCCCACCTATGACATTGGGAGTGCTGCCGCTGTCAGCAGCATCACTGGTCCCTGCAGGGACCTTGTCAATGGTTCTTCTCTTTGGGGCCATTGGAGTGAATGTTTGTTCCTCATATTCGTAATGAATAATTTTGATGTATGAGTCAAAAAAGTGTAAAGACTAGGTCTTTACGTTGTGTTTGCTGATCACACCTGTAGAGTGACTGTTTACAATAATGTATTCAGTTACTAAAAAGTACAGGTATAAGTTCAACTGGGTGGCACTAGTCGCCGACCCAGGATTATATACTAAGAGGTTACGTAATGTAACTATATATTATGTAATAACTATATAACTAGATAGACGCATATATGCATCCATAGGAGTCCATAAGGACTTAGAGTAATTGACGCGAAGTCAATTCATTGTATGTACTAATATACATTAGGTGCATGTATGCATCTAGTAAAGTCTATAGCGACTTTGTACTAGGGAATATATATATTCCCTTACAGTGGGGTATCACTGTCCTTTTGTAGTGACGGCATGCCCTCCTCCAGTGAGAGTCACAATCTTGTCCCATCCCTTGTTTGGTGACAGATGGCTGGCATGGCATCTCATCCCTGGCTGGCAGACCCTCAATGGCAAATATGATAATGGCTGGGCTGAGGCTGTCAGTTTCAAACTACTTGTCACTGCCATCCTGTGTGACAGGGGTGTTGGACCCCACTACCTACTCTATGGAGACAACTGAGGTGTCATTGAGGGCTGGTGGAATGGCTGCAGCCACAACACTACCATCAATCACATCTTCCACTGCCTACAGGACACTCTCAAGTCCTTGGGTGTGCCCAAAACCATCCACTTCACCTATGTCCACAGTGCTGACAATCCCACCAACAGTCCATCATGGAGTGTCTACCCTCCTGCTGACCTCCTGCTCCTGCCCATCAAGCTCCACCCAGAGCTCTCACATTTCCTCATTGACAGCCAGGCTCCCATCTCCCCTGCTGAGCACCATCTCCTCTCTGTTGGAGGTTATTACACACCAGCTGCCAAATTCATCATTGACAGGCTCTCTGTAGAGGATGCAAGCAGTTGGTTCCAAATTGCACACTCTCATGAGGAACACCAGATCTTTGACAAGCTTTCCCTCTCCCCAAGGGAGGGTTAGATTCACTGCTGCTATTGCTGTCACCATTGCCATTTGCCGCCCTAATCACTACCCTGCTGAACTGGAACTGGTTCCCTCCCTCCACCACTCCCACTGCCTTGCTTGTGACCAGCTGCACAAATGGAAGACCCTGCTCTTGCACTCTCATGGCACTACCACCTTCATCATGACTGAGATAGAGCTTTTCTACACCCTCAATGTCATGGAGCAGGCCTGGGCTCTGTGCACATGAGAAACTTACAGTGCTGGGCTCCTAGCATTCCATACCTTTTGTGACCTGTAGCAAGGGCCTGAGTGTCTGCGATGCCCTGCCAACACCAGCCTCCTCCTTGCCTTCCTCATGGCATGTGCTGATGCTTACACCAGCTGCTCCCTCACCAACTACCTCTTTGCAGTGAAGGCCTGGCACATGCTGTATGGTGCACCTTAAGACATCCACATGGTCAAGATCTCTGCAGCTCTGGATGGAGCCACCCATCTCACACACTCCTCCTCCAGGTGGGAGAAGTGGATGCCATTCACTACATCCACCCTTGCTGGCAGCATTGCCAAGCTTGATCCTACCAGCCCCTTCAACTCCGCCATCAGGGCCACCCTTGTTGTCACTTTCTGGGCACTGGCACACACCAGGGAGTTCATCATGTCTGACCTACAAAGCATGGACCCCACTCACTTCATCCTGCAGTGCAGGCTGTCACAACAGCACGACAGGAATGACCTTCCCATCCTTGTCTTCTCCCCCCCATCCAGGAAGACCTTCTGCATGGGAGAGGGCATTTATTGCTCCCACCAGCACAGGCCCTGCAATCCCTACACTGTCCTGGCAGCATACTTCTGCATCAACAGCCCCCCACTTGATGCTCCCCTGTTTGCCTGGCACCATCCCCATGGGCTGCACTCCCTCTGTTAAAGACAACTAAGAGTGCAAGGAGATGTGCAAATAGCACAAGTACAAGAGTGAGCAACTCAAGAATAAGGACAGAGTAACAATATAGAACTGAAGTCCACAGTGAGTAATTGGGGACTTTAGGCTGCTATATGCAAGCTTATATGTGTTTGGAACCAGTAGGAAAAGAGAACAATAGAAAGGAGAGAACAATAGAGAACAAACGAACACAATAGAGAACAGTAGAACCCAATTAGGAAACAATAGAGAATGAATGTGGAACACAATAGAACAATAGTCTAGAATAGGAAACAATACAGAATGAATACAGAATACAATAGAACAATAGTCCAGAATAGAGAACAGTGGGAATAGAATCTGGGGAATACAGAAGCAGATTTTAACACCCTTATGCACTCAGCCTTCACCAAATGGGTTGACACTGCCCTTGCAGTGGCAGACCTTCTCAAAATACAGTACCATGGTCTCCAGATTGGCTCCATTCTTGAGTGCCTCCTGCACAGATTGCCCCTTGATGTTGTCAAGACAATTGGGTGTTGAAGTTGCAATTTGTTCACCATCTACCTCCAGAGGCATGCTGTAGTCCTTGCTCCATACATCCAACTGCCCCAGTCCTCAAGCTGTTTACACAAGTTCCCATGCCCCCCCTGCATTGATCCATTCACATGGTGAGTACATCTACATCACTCCTACCAATCTGGGTGTCTTTGCTTTTCAGTATGCATCACAATGCTCCAATGGGTTCAGGGCATCTCTGGCCAAAAGCCCCTGCAGGAATTTTCCCCAGCTCACATACAAAAATCTTTCCCCTCCAAAAAGGAATATGTAGTTCCCCCTACTCTTCCTACCCTTTCTGTAGTCTCATACTGCCCATTCCTCATGTATATACAAGCATTCTTGTGTTTATGGAATCATATACATGAGGTCATTCCCTTGGCATCATATCACCCCTGTGTCATAGCTGCTGGCCATCCATAGTGCCAATAGCAAATCAGTGCCTAGATGACCTTCCAGAAAGTTAGCATTGTGTGTGGTCTTTTGCAATCACATCCACATTGAAACTATGATACTTATGCCTCTCAAATATCTGACCAAGGATGACAGGCTGAGACTCTGCCAACTCACAGGCAGCTTGGCAGAGCCAAAGTCTCCTTTCTGTTGTACCGGGAAAACAAACCTTTCATCTAAAGGGTCCTTAACATTGTTCTATTCTACAGGCAAAAAGGATGAAGTGAGAAGGTACCTACATTTTCTTCGAAGAACTTCCATATTAACTGTTTTCACCTTTCTAGCCTTATGTTTCCAGCAGATATGGCAGGAATCAATACACTCCTCAAGGCCTGTACACTCACTCCACATGGACATGATGACAAGACAGTATATGATGCATCCTACCACCTTGCAAAGGAACTTCTTCACACAGATTTTGCTCTTGCACAGGACATCCTAGCTCAGAATCCTATTTTGGAGGATGTCAGTGAGCTGACATCCAAAAGAATTTCTGGATGCAATCTTGTGGCAGAGCCATACAAACACAATGCTGATATGGAGGGTGGATTCTTCAAAGTACACCACAATACTCCTAAGAGTAGTGAACAGGTTGGAACCCTGATCATCTGTCTTCCCTCTGCATTCACTGGTGGTTCTCCCAGAATTAGGCACAAGGGACAAGATCAGATAATCAATTGGGCCAAAGCAGCATCAAACTTTCAAGGATACACTCTTCCATGGGTGTTCTTATTCTCAGATGTGGCATGTGAAGTATATCCCATCACTTCAGGAGTATGCCTTACCCTCACCTATGATGTCTTCTCAGCATATTCAGGGTCACTGCTAGCCTCTGTCATGGATGCCCCTCAAACTACTTTTATTGATACCTTGAATAAAGGCTCAAAGATCCAAAGTTTCTAATCAACAATGGAAACATTGTTATAGGCCTCACTTATCAGTATCCTATGGAGAAGTATGCTGCTGCCTTTGAGTTTAAGTTTGCTAAAGGCAAAGATGCAGTCCTTCACCAAATCATCAGGGCTCTCAATGTTCCCTTCTCAATACACAGTGCTTACAAGTCAGAGTTTCAACATGGATGAGAGCTTACAGAGTATCCATTAGATGATGAGTTCTCAGCCAAGAGGCTGGATGATCAGTACTATTGACATGAAGTATTTTTTACTTCGCCTATTATCACATGTGAAGACTACACAGATTTTGAGCACTCAGAAGGATTTGAAGGGACACCATTGGACTTCTATAAAAAGTGTGTCAGTGCAGAGATAGAGGAAGATCTCATTTGTAAGAATTTGATGAGCACTTATCTTTTGATACCATAACTGATTTTCAGGGATTCACCATCCATGAATGGAGAGCAAACATGGCAGCTACCTACACTATGGGGGCCAGAGAACGGAGCAGGGATGTGTGCACTTGCCTAGGGTGGGGGATGAGGTGGTGGGGCCTCTATGGAGGCTGGCAGTGGCAGTTATGTCTCACTCAACCTGGTGGGTGGGGGGTCAGTGTCTGCAAGAACAGGTAGGCATGATGGGGGAGGGGGGGGCTGTGAGGGCTGGCATTGAGAAATGCTGGGCCTTCTGCTGAGAAGCATGGAGCAGGAGACTGCTGACCCATCTGCTGAGAAGCTGAGGGGTTGTTCTGAGAAGAGTGGGTGGAAGACTGCCACAGCACCACCAAGAAGTGGGAGGGGGAGGGAAGTGGGATGAGACTTACCTTTGTGTGGTGCTCTGTGTTGGCCTTGGTTCAGTGTTTAAAGAATGGTTTCTCCCTGAGGGTAGCTAAGGTGGGCTTGGAGATAGTTTCAAGGTGCCATGCCCCCCTCTTGATGGTGATTGCATGGTGCCAGTTGAGTCACTGCTAAGCCTGGTAGTGGATGAGAGCCTGCACCTTGATGGTATTGGGGGATAATCAGTAGAGTGTGTGAAGAGGCTGTCGAAGAAGTCAATGTAGTTCTTGACTCAGTCTTCAGGCCAGTGGTAGTCCTGAATGCCTCAATGAGGTGCAGGACAGCAAAGAAGAGATCCTCCATGGTGAGGTCCCTGTCTTGGACAAGGGTGGGGCTCATCTGCAAGCTGGAGGGCACCCAGGTCATGGTGTGGGAGTCTGGGTTGGTAGTGGGTACCAGGGCATCAGGGTTTACATGCGCAGCAGTGTTCTTGGCATGCTCAAGATCTTGGTTGGTGAAATACCACAGCCCCAGATGTTTAACCTCAATGAGGCATTGGGTTGGAAAGTGGGAGGGTATGATAGGTGGTGTGGTAGGCAGAGGGTGGTCTGGAATGGGGATGAACTTGTCCTGGTGCTGCTTCGTCTCCTCCTTGTCCCTCTCCTGTCTCTTGAGCAGCTCCTGGCAGCAATGATATCCCCCTCCTCCTATCTGAGGTGGTCAACATTGTGGGTGGCTGCCTCCACCTCAAGGTGTTCCTGCCAAAGTTGCCTGTCACAGTCATTGTTCACCTTCCAGGGTCTGTGCAAGGTATTCACAGCATCTTGTTGGGAGCAGGAGTCTGAAGTAAAAATGTTCCTAGAGTCCTCAAACTCTGGACAGAATAATCTGGGCAGATGGCAATGGTGAGATCAGGAAGGATTATGATAGGGCTGGTAAGGGCAGGTGGGTGTATTAAATGATGAAGGAGTTTGATATGCAAGAGAAAATGAGCTGGGAGGCTCTTTTCAGTGGAGATCTGCTGAGTGCTGTGGGTGGCAAGTGCAAAAGACCTGTGGCACTGCACTTGCTTACTCAGCACTTAGACCTCATTAAGTGCTCATCTTCATGCCTCAGACTTGTGCATATCACCAAAATTATCGCCAATATGACCACTGTAAAACACACCATGACATAAGCTGAGCACTTATTGCCTTTTGCACAAGTCTAACACAAAGTAGTTCACCATGTAACAAGATGTTTAACTGCCTCTGAAAGCTCAGAAAAAGTGCAAAAAGGGTGATAGCATTGAATGAGTTTGTACTCCAGTTGTAAGTATATTTTAGAAAATTGTACACTTATATACTTATTTGATGTTGTGGTTTATATTTATTGTGATGATTGAGGGACATGTATTAAGGCTGAAATATACATTAGAGTAGTTATAAAATACTAGGAGCAGTTTTGATTAATTGAGCATGAAATTGTAAAAAGGGGGACAAGCAAGTCTCTTAGCCCAAAGAGATAAATTGGCAAAAAAAAAGAATGACACTGGGTAGGTTCAAACTACGAACCAAGAAATATAACGGCTCACATACCTGGAAACAAGAAACCATTGCACCACAGCAGCTCTTGTGAAATATTCATTTTCACACATTAGCATGGCACTATTGGAATCATTCAGGTACTTAGGGACAATCCAGGCAATCTTTTGACTTTGTGATGGAAAGGCAATCTATGCTACATGGTAACTACACATTTATATTAGCATGATGTCTGCATTTCCTCAGATTGACATCACACCTGAACCTGATAGAGGAAATCCAAAGTGTATAAGTAGCCTATAATCTAATTACAAAAGGACACATACCTGATAGAGGAAATCCAAAGATAAAAGTCTAAGGAAACCCCCGTCAGGTGGCCACATCTCCATATGCCAGCAGATTCAAACTCAGCTCAACTCTCCCAGGCTCCCTGACCAATAGCACCTACAATGCCCATAAGACAACTATCTACCAAATAATGTCAAAGGAGAAAATATAGGAAAATAGAGAAAAATAGGGAAAGAAGATAATGAGAAGCTCTGGTGATATCATTGAATAATGGCAATATAGTGTCCTCAAATATAAAGAATGGAGATAATAAACTATAAATAAAATGAAGGAGAGACTAGAAGCAAAGGAATGACAGGAAAGAAACATAACTGAACATCACCAGGATGAATAGGAAAAGCAATCAAAGGAATAGGGATCCAATAGAAGGAGATCTTAAAAGAACAATAAGGAAGATGACTGAGGAGGAGCACCAGGACTTAATGAATGGAAGATAGGAATATATCTAGGTCTGGATATGATCCAAGGTAGTATCCATCATCAAGGCAGGCTGCCATACTTGATCCAAGAACAGGGATTCCATACACTGGAAGCACCAAGGGATTTTCTGCCAAGAAAAAAATTAAGAAAATCTTAGAAGTCAACCCCATTTATTTAGTGTTCTCCCAAACATTGAAGGAAACCAAAAAAAAACCAACATTTATTAAGGTTTTAACACAATCCATGGGAAAACACTGAAGAAATGGGGTGCACTTTTAAGGTTTTCCCAGTGTTTTCCTCCAGGAAACTCCTCAATGCCTCCAGTGATAGGATGAATGCCAGGAAATGAGATGAGGGGGAGATAATATGTGAAAATGAAAATACAATCAGGGGGAAATGAGGTGGTCCCCTGACACAATACCTATCGAGACCTAAGGTCCATTAGGTTTGGAAGGCTATGCAGTAGACCTACTGGTCCATGATTATCAGTCTTGGCTGTTGGACACTGTCTGCATGACTGACAGAATGACTCAATGTCATTTGCCATACTGGTCCACCAGTATGATCTATAAATATATTTTGCAGTTTTATAGGTTCCAAAGTGTCCTATAATCTTGCGTGCCTGGTCAATTATAATTTTGACCAGTCTCTTCCCCCTTAGAAAAACATCCTCTGGGATGCAGAGAACATCTCTACCAAGTTTATTTTTGGTAAATAGCAGTTTATCTCGCATGGCAAATTGCTTATGTGCAGAAACATCTGCTACTACTTTGGATAACAAGTTGTCATTAATATAGTTATTTCTAACTATATCAAGGAAAGAATTATCTCCTTTGATATGCTGATGCAAATTGACTTTGTCAGCACCAGAATTGAAAACGAGTACATTGTCTGATTGTTAGAAGCAATTTGTTCACCATCTGGCAACACTAATTGATCTGTCTCCTCTTTCCTATGCTCAGGTCTTTCCCTGAATCTTTTGGTATTTTGCACAGCAGCAGATACTCAGACTTCTCTGTTTGCTGTTACCTCAATATACTGGTCAACTGGCAGAGTATCTCTGTCAGGATCAAGTTGTACATCAATATCGACGTACTCCCATTCTGGATGAACTTCTTCTGGAAGATCTTTCTTAAAATAGCGAGACAAGCAGTTCACTACTATATTTAAGACACCTGGAACATGTATAGGTTCGTAATCAAATCTACTGATGAAATCCCACTAGTGAGCTTGTCGAGCTGTGAGGGTTTCCTAAGTCTTAAAGAATGTAAGACTCTTATTATCAGTAACTAGAAAGAAATTTCTTCCTAGTAGTTTGTCTTACCATTTGGCAAGCACTTCAAGTACAGCAAGGGCTTCATGTTCATGAGCCTGATAATTTTGCTGTGGTGAAGTGAATTTCTTTGATAGAAATCCAGCAGGATGACAAGTATTCCACTCTTTTCCTTATTCGATATATCCTCCAACACCAAAGTTGGAGCCATCAATCACCACCCATATATCTAGTAGTGAGTTCCGATCAAGTGCCTTTAGAATCAGGTGCTTAGTCGCCATGTGTTTTATACTATTAAAGCACTTATCCAGAAATGGAGTCCAGTGATTCAGGACATCAAGGGGTCCTATATCGAATCACTTTCAATGGATCAATCAGCTTGATCTCATGATTTACCTCCCTAAATGGAGGTAACTCCAAAGGAATATCTCCAAAGATATCTGTGTACTTATTCTGCCATGCTTCTCTCAGTGCAGGAATATTGCTTTTATTAAGTGATATTCTACTCTGAACACCATAAATACAATGTTCAGTTCCATTACTTCCTGGTTTGCTGCTTCCATAAGTAGCAGCAACTGATGGTGAGACTAATTGTATTTTTTTACTAGTCTCACCCTCCTGGCTTTATTTCGAAGTGGGAGCAGGAAGTGTCAGGGGACCACCTTATTTCCCCCTGATTTTATTTTCATTTTCACATACAGTACACTAGCTCATAATGCATAATATCGTAATGCATAAATGTCATAATGCATAGGATTTGGGCACTTCCCAACAATGTTCGCAGGGCCATTGCATATTGCATACTGCATAGGGATTTGATCCGGATTATGCATTATCAGCTAGTGCTGAATAGGCTTGGGCCAGCATCGTCTAGGCCTTTTGGAGTAAGTAACAGTGATTTTAACTCAATTCTAGTCTGATAATCATCTCCCATTGGTAAATAAACTAAATAAGAACATAAACTGTACATTTCTGAACTTCTGTGTTGATCCTCACATGCCACCTAACCGTGAAGCTCCCAAGCGCAAGGTTCGCATATCCCATGCTCCCTATAAACCTAGGGCTTCTCGCAAATCTAAACCAAAGGATACACCAAAGTTATCAGCTAAGCCTGTCAATCCAAAGAAACGTGACAATCTCACCCTTCATGACTGGATGACAGTCTATGCATTTGTGGGTTCACATCCAGATTTACCGCAGGAGAAAATTGTTGAGCATTTCCAGACTTGACGTGAAGGTGCACTTGAATTTACACAATCAACACTTTCTCACAAGTTGAAGAATCGGAAGGATCTGGAAGCCTGTGTTGAAGACAGCCCCAATGCACTCTCCTCCAAACGACCTCGCATTGTCATGCGCCCTGATGTCGATAGAGCCTTGTATTTATGGCTTAAACACATGGAGGAAAAGGGGGAGACTATAAATGGCCCTATGCTCATAGCTAAACGTACAAGATTTGAAGCTATCTTTGATGTTCCATTGGAGGAAAGACTGACCGGTGATGGTTGGCTACAGTCATTCACGAAAGCCTATAAAATTAAGGAGTTCCGGAGGCATGGTGAAGCAGGGTCCGTTGACCTTGCTGCTGCCAGGTATTGATCCGAACGGTCATTTTATTATTTGACTTTTATTTTATAATTCGACTTATGCCGCATATATGCGCATATACTCTGTTTCCGCGTGGCTTTCACGTTCATTATCTAATCTTGTTTTCTGTTGTTATTTTCTTATCTTGTCTTATATCTTTTATCTTGATTTTCATCTTCGTTCCATGTGTTAGTGATTACTATTGATTTCAGCCGATGTATTCAACATTCCAACTTTATGTTGTTTTTCTCACCGGCTTCACTCGGTATGTTATCACACCAATTATATTCTTATGATTTAATCTTCGATCTTATGTTTTTCCTTTTATTTCTCCGATGTCTGACTTGTATAAATACGCTCATTTGTATCTACTTTCTTCAGTCAGAAATCGAATATCGAATCTCGTATTCATTTAATCTTCTATTCGACTCGCACTCTTGTTACTTTCCGCTCGGACTTAAATCCGTTCGGATTCCTATTCTCCTTCTTTTTCTCTATAACTCTCAAAACTCTTGAACTCAGAAATAGGGACAACCTACGACTCTGCAGGGTGAAACACATAAGTTGAAGCCGAGTCCCTCCAGTACAAGTCTTTGTGTTTCCGAATGGGAACACGATATACTTCCGCACGGACTACCAGGTGTATTCCGTACCAGGACGTAACAGCTGCAGTCGAAGCAGAACGAATCAGAGTTAGCACAATTCTCTCCAAATTTGTACCAAAGAATCGTTTTAATTTTGATGAAACGAGTCTCTTCACATTGTAAGTTTTCCCCATTCTATTTATATTAATGTGTCTAATTTTATGAAATAAGTGCACCTCCAGACCATGGTCTAGCCACTCGTCAAATGAGCAGAAAGAAGAGTGACAAATTTCGCATAACATTAGGCTTCGCATGCAATGCTGATGGAAGTGAAAAATTACCCATCTGCTTTATTGGAAAGTCAGCGAAGCCACAATGTTTCAAGGGGAAGACTCCGCAAGCCTGGGGTTTTGATTATTAGAACAATAAAAAGGCTTGGATGACTGGCGAACTTTTTACCAAGTAAGCTCTAACACAAAATATATTTATGTATTTTTCTCACATGATGCACAGATGGCTAAAGAGTCTTGACATAAAAATGGGTCAAAGGGGACGCAAGATTGTCCTCTTGCTGGACAATTTCTCTGGCCACTATGTTGATTATACTCCAAAGAATATTCAAGTGGAATTTTTTGTGCCAAATCTAACATCTTTCGTTCAACCTTGTGATGCGGGGATCATACGGTGCTTCAAAGCTCATTATCGGCACGCATTTTGCATGCGTGCACTTGATCTTGAGGAAGCGGGCGAGCAAAACATTTATAAAGTCAATCTTCTCGAGGCAATGTTGATGGCAAAGCAAGGCTGGGATGCGGTCACACAAGAGACGATCCTACATTGCTGGAATCATACAAAAATTCAGCAGAATCTCGCAGCCTATACTGCTCCTCCCCAACCAAAGGTCTCCACCACTGCTACCACTGCCTCCCAGTCATCTAATGTTGCTTTGGCCGACCTGAAAGCATGGGACATCATTAAAGACTTTGCAAGGTCTGAGATTACCCTTCCCCAAGCAGAAGAGCGCCTGAAGAGCTATCTCGGGACTCGATATGTGGAAGCGGAGTGGAGTGAAGCATTCAAGGCTGTTATGGATGCTGAGAATGACATAATGCAGGCCCTAGAATTAATTGGAGAACTCACAAAATGTCTTGCTATTGTGTTACAAGCTCCCCAACCACCGGTGGCAGGCGGATCACCAAACAATATCCCACTCCCATTGAGCAATCCTCCTCAGCAGCTTGTGGCTCTTGAACAAGATCTAGAAAAGACTGTCGCTGAATTGAAGAAGAGAAATCGGATCACAGGAAGCCCACTCACCTTAGAAGAAATGCTCAATCCTGTGCTGGAAAGGGAAATTGGCGACTCATGCTATCGCTTTGAGGGAGGGGACCAAGAGATTGTTGAGCAGGTCAAGCATGAAATGGCGATCCAGAGTGGAGAAGTCATAGAAGTCGATTCGGATTCAGAGGAGGAAGCGGAGGAGGGTGACAAACACAGCATCAAGGACGTGATCAAGATGTGC
>KN837102.1:273252-349034 GCA_000827215.1 Sphaerobolus stellatus SS14 | reverse complement strand
GAAATACTTCTGTGGACCTCTGAAGCTCGTCATCTTATAGCATTCTTACACCCCGGGCTCTTTGCGAGGGAAATAAAAATAAATAAAAACCTATTACTTCTCTAATACAATTTTCTCTCTAATACATTCTCAAATATTTACCTCCTTTTAATTTTTCTGTCTTAGAGTTACTTGTTGACCTCCTCTTGGCCCTCCGGAAGTACTTACTCCTTCAAAAGAATTAGAACTCTACCCAGTAGTAGCCGTCCGTACCCTTCAGCTTCCAATGCGTCTCGCTGCCTACTATGATCTCCCTCGGCCTTAGACTATCCCATAAATATTTTTTGAAATTTACTTGGAACTTATTTTCATATTTAATTTCTGATATATACTCACATTCCAATCTATGACACGGAAAGTGCAAGTCTGCGTGACCTTCCTTTTATAGTTAGTTGAGCGTGCCGAGCCGAGATGCCGAGTCGTACCAATCGACTGCGAACTCGCTAGAGACTTGCGAGATTCTTCCTTGACGCACATCAGCAAAGCGTGCCATGCGCGCTAAACTCCCCATAATGTTAGGTAGCACTATGTAGGATAGGTAAGTACGGAGTCGCTAGGAGTCGGTATATAGACTAACCGCTAGTACTGCGGCTACGACCGATCATCAGATATATATTTGATTATATAGAGAGAATTTCTTAGCAGTTGCATAATTAGCGACTCACACTTGCTCGATACCAGCGATGATCGCACCGTTAGAAGGCGGTTCTATGAAAGGCGTGACCTGATCAGAGGACATTATCAAAAGTTCCACCAGGGACCAAATGTGATAGATGAAAAGCACATGTCTCTCTCAATATATAGCCTTGGATTAGAATTCCCACCGAGTCAGCTACTGAAACTGAGCTGTACTTCAGCTACTCAGCTGAGCGGTACTTTGGCAGATTAGGTCGTGAAGTAGAAACATCCTGAAACATCCGACAGCTGCGCTTGGAAATTTATAGTTAGCATTGGGTATGAATTAGGAGGACAACCCAACTACATGTCTCAATCCCCATAGCTCTACCAAAAAAGAAAAGAAAAGACTTGTGAGACTCTTCCTTGGCGCATGCTGACATCACTTTCATCAGGAAACCGTGCAAATTCACTTAGGTAGGTGTTCCATAGTGAACTATAGCAGATGTCGTTCTCCAAAACTCGCTTCATAATTAGCTATACCAAGTGGTACCCCAATGAAGCCATGGTATGATGGCCAAAATGTCAACCTAGTTTCAAGTTTACAATGTTGTGGAGGGCGTGAGCCCAATTTGATTGAAGGGCTGCTATGGAAATGTCAAAAAACTATGGAGCTAGGGAGGCTATACGCCTCTATAGATGCTATACTAGCAACTATAGATTTTGCCAGTTTTCCTGATGTTAAGCATTAGTATAAGATCTGCCCCCATGGACTGTCAAGCTGAGGCGTTATTTAAGATAAAGTTGTGAAATCTCACCTTACCACTGCTGAAACATTCGGAAGAATTCAGAAGATCATGTCTGTTGGAGTCAGCGAGCCGTTCGCGTTAGAGCTCGGACGATATTGGACAGCGATGCTCGGACGCGTCGGACTTGGTGGGGGACCAAAAGGTATGTAAATCATGTACATACAGGACAACTGCCCTATAATAAGTCGTTCTAACAATGGCCGGAGCAGCGAATTGGATGGAGATCGTACAGAGCCTGAGACGGTGTTGTAACGTGCGGCGGCTTGGTTCAATATTAGTGCCGGAGATGCCGAGCCCAATTCAATCGGGACTTTCTAACAGTAAGTATTTGGTAAGTATCGCTGCTATGTTCCTCGTTGAACTAGCGTTCACAGCTCTCCATCGGACGGCTGGGTAGGGAGTAAAAAACCTACATTGAACTTCCTCATAACCGTGTAAGTAAATACTGGTCATTTCAAGTCCCTTTTCGAATTAGGCAGTTGAGTTTCGGCTCCGACTAGGTGCGCCAGCGCCGGAGTGCGGGCTTGTTCCGAACTTGAACCTACCCTTGTTTTCGAACTTCCCTAATAGCTGTTTTTAACGAGACGAGAAGCTCTGATTTCTCTATCGTGTACGTATACGTGCTGTGACTCAGTATATCCGATAAAACGGAGCCTGAGTTGACATCTTCAACATCATCTCATTCAATTACTAGTACTATTACCTTCAATAGCCATGACCTCACCTCTTATAACACTCGCAGCTTTAGATATCTTTAGTGCATCTGTAAGTGTATATTTTTGATTCTGCAGCATCCAGGAATAAAATAACAACTGTACAACTAAGGTTACTCATCTGTGGTTCCAAAGGCATGAGCCTACTTCTGTGAAAGCATATTTTATTCCATTTATTTGCTTTTCCATCCCATCTACTGCATTTGCGCTCTCTGTACTCCCCTTCTGGCCAAATGCCATTTTGATAAATAACCTCGTCTTCACCGCCACGCTACTAGTCTCCACCGTCTCCTATCGCCTATCGCCATTCCACCCGCTCTCAAACTATCCCGAACCTTATATCTAAAACATCGAAGATTTGGACTACATGGATTGCATTTGAGGGGAAGTTACATGTGTATCATAAAGAGTTGCATCGGCGATATGGTCCTATTGCCCGCATTGGTGAGAATTTGCTACTAGCTAGCGCTTACCTGCTGGATTTCTTAACTGACATACTTATACAGGTCCAAATGAGTTATCCATTATCGATGCTGATCTCATTCCCGCTGTCCTGGGCATTAATGATATGCCTAAAGGTCCACGTAAGCCAGATCTGCGCAGTCATAGTTTCACTGCGTATTCGCTAATACTACCAAAGTCTGGTCCGAGAGGCAGATAACACCCTCCAAAGAACGAAAACACTTGAAGTCGAGCAATCTGATTGGTATTCGCGATCTAAAGCGCCATGCTCAGCTGCGGAAGCCATGGAATCGCGCTTTCGGGCCGTCTCCTATCAAAGACTACGAAGAAGCCCTGATTTCACGTGGGACGCAATTCATTGGGCAATTGGAAGAGGTTTGCAAATCGGATTCTAAGGGCATTGAGCACATAGATATCGCCGAATATTTTACGTTCTTCAGGTTTGCCTTCTCGTTTATTCGTTAATGACGATATGTTAATGGAGGTCTGTATCTCAGTTTTGATTATATAGAAGACATAGCGTAAGGTACTTCTTATAGTACACGCGGTGTTATCTGACCTATCTATGAACAGCTTCGGGGGCGTATTTGAGCTCCTGCGGGACGGAGACAAGTCCAAGTTGCGAGAAAACATGGAAAATGCTTTGGTGTAAGTTGGTGGCCATATTGTGCTGGCATGCTCTCTAAATTCCCATCAGATTGCCCAGAATCCTCCAGCATGCCCCCTGGACTTCCTCCGTAATACCTTCTATTCCCTTCTTGACTGGGAGCATGAGGAGCTTCGGTGCTTTTGCGGTACAGCAAGCAGTAAAAAGATCAAAGGAACCGAGCAAAAAAGATCTATTCTACCATTTGGTGTTTCTCAAGTTCAATAATTTCAGCACGTTCAGCAGTGTGTGCTGACAACGATAAACCGCCTTTCCCGCTCATTGTAGCCAATGCAGTCCTAGCTATCGTTGCCGGATCGGATACCACCGCATCTGTTCTCAGTAACATCGTATATTACTTGTTACGCTCTTGCAGGAAGAGCCCGAGAAAGCATTTCCTGAAGACACTCCAGTTAGCCTGGATAGGTTATCGTCCCTCGAGCTAATGAATATGATCATGTGCGTATTATTAGTTTTTCTTTTTCTTTATCTTATACCAGTTTTTAGAAACGAAACTCTCCGTTTACAACCTGCTATACCGACTTCCCTCCGACGAGCACCCGCGCCTGGGGGTGGAGGCAAAGCAATAGGGAGCATGTTAGCCCTGTTTTTTCTTTTCTTTTGAGGACTGAATAAAGCGTTCAATATAATATAATAGGTTCATTTCAGAGGGCACATCGATTGATATCCCGCTTTACGCTTTACATCGTCATCCACGGTATTTCTCGCCTGATCCCGAGAAGTTTTGGCCCGAGAGATGGGTAGAACTAGGACCGGATATCTTCACAAATCGTGCGGCATTTATCCCATTTTCGTATGGTCCAGCCAACTGCGCAGGAATACCTTCAGCCTTACTAGAGTTGCGTTTTTTGACGGCATTGCTTGTCCGCAAGTTCGATATGTTCTTTGAGGATGGTTATGATCCTGATCAGTGGGAGAAGGACTTGAAAGACAGATTTGCCTTGGCCAAAGGGAAGGTACCCATTAAGATTTTACTCCGGGGGGGTTAGTGAATGATAATATATCCGACTTCGCTTTGTTTTGTTCCTTCGATTCATAATAATAAGAAAACGTCCATCATGTACTGTTAGCCTTAGGGTCATTGCTAATACCTGTGGACTATGCCTATGCCATATGCTAGTAGCGATTGCAGAGAAAATATGAAAATATAGAAGAAGGATAGGATATCCACGCAAGGGTTGACGAGCCAGAACGTAGTAAGCGCATTTCCTAATTCATTCATAATCTCTCCGTAATTGTTCCTGATAAAATGTCTAGGATTATTGCGAGATACTTAGCTTGGTATGAGTGTTTATATTTTCACAAACAAATCCGTCGATAACATTAGTTTGCATGGCAATTACCTTTTCAATGCAAATGAGGATATTATTACCAACGCAAGCACAGAAAAATCACCATTTCGGCTCATAAAAGTTTAAACTCTCCGTTATTTGTTCCTAATACACTCTCTAGGATCATTGGAAGAGAGCTTGGTATGAAATTTTCCACTTCACCAGGCTACCCGGACATTTACATATCAACCTCTTTACCAATCGACCCCAGAACCATAGATGTCAAAAGCATTGGAATTATATTCAAAATCGATCGAAGACATTTATCTAACACTGATTCTTAAATAATACAAGGGTAAGAAGCTGCATGGCATGTCCACCACCACCGCAAACAATATTTTAAACAAGGTGAGCCTTCTGAAATATCACCCTGGCCTCGCTCGCTGACTGATCATTTTTAGAGCCAAAGCACTCAATGAAAGCGAGCTTGTTACTTTTCTTTACTGTTGTATGTCTTACTCCGCCTGGCGCAGTCGCATTGTGATGCAACTACAGCGGCTTATTTAAGCACACAACTGCTACGACGTGCTGCAACGAGTTGGGTCTTGAGACGGTAGGATGGCTGAAACGCGATGTCGGCCCTGATGAAGGGCAGCAGAGGAATTTGTCCAATGTTGTGCCAGGGAAACTGGCAGAGATGAGAATAGGGCCGGTAGATGTAGCTAGACGGCAAGAGAGAGAGAGACTTTGAAGGATATGCCAGCCGTGCAGAGAAAATTGTGGAAAAACATCTCACTCTAGGAAGCCAGACTTCAGAGTCTCAATTGTGATACTAATAATATTACATTAGGCTGCCTTAAGTTTAACATGATTAGCTTCGGTCGGACTTGCAATATCGTATTCCTATCTTCGGAGACATTGTCCAACGTTAACGTTGAGCAGTGATCACCGTTGGTAAATGTCGTCGGTGTCTGGCAAAGGAAACGCTGGAGACATGGCGGCTACCGGATCTCGATTCTGCACATTACAGGAAAATTAGTATACAAGAGTGCTTTTAATGTTGGATTAAAAAATTATCTATTATACGAGGCGCGTTATATGTTCGAGAATAAGCGTGGTATTGTAAATAATAGGTCCCGAATACGTTGCATTGTTATTTGGAAACCTTGACCAATGAGAAGCTATCTTCGTTAACAATAACCGATTCTCGCTTTGAACAAGATATCCAAAAATTGCTGGCGAAACAGAAGCGGATAACAGGATGAATCGAACCGTGCAAATGGTAAGGTAAATGATCCTTGAATTACCGGCGCGATTTAGATATAACCTGAAACGCATAAGTAAATATATAGTATATTCATAGAGGGCTTATAATTACCGTAATATCGAAACCATCAGGTCTAGACACGAGTACCGCATGTCATTGTTGAGCCTAAATTTTTCAGAATTTGATATACGATCCATGAGAAATGCCAGAGGAATTTCAAACGATCGTCTTCTCAAAAGACGGGACTTGATATGCTGTAGAAGAAAAGGCATTCCAGTGGGAGCTTCGATGATCTTTTTAAATGAGGGTATGCGCCTAGCACATTCAATGAAAATATCCAGTTCGTAATACCAAGAATTCCTTAATTCAACAGCTGTGCACGGATATCTGTATCGAAGGAGTCATCAGCCACGATCATTCGGCAAGATATATGACAGAGATTCTCCGTACCGTTCTGACATGGAGTTCCCAAGTTCCTGCAAGGTATATAGCTCGTTTTCCGAAAGTTCATTTACGTATCCAGTATCGGACAGGATACGAACCACGCGCCAAGTATACAATTCGCGTGAAGCTTCTTCCATCTCGTTCTCGGGTAATGGCTTGTGCATTAAATACCTGCACACTTCCGTTATGAATAACGATGAACTCAAAGCGGTTTGGCGAGCGAGAGGGATTTTGGATAATATGTCTTCCAACCTTTGCAAGGTCTCCGGAGGTGCGAGCTCATTACACCGCATTTCCAAATTAAACTCAACAAGCCACATTGATATCTGCAACGGACCGAAGGCACTGGGGTTGCAACTGAAGACTTTGTTTAGTGTTTCAGAGGCTCGTATTTGTATCCTTTCTGGATATTGTCTTCTAAAAAGAAAAGCATTATCAGTTCAATTCTCGGAAAATAACAGATAGACTCCTAACGTGGTAAGTTCCAGCATATCACCCAGCATATGATAGATTTCGTTTTCTTCACTAATCTCCGAAAGGTCTCCTTTGGATAGAACCCATTTAGCAGTAATTCGTCGGTATTTTTGAAAACGAGCGAGGATAATTGCTTCTTGAATTCCTCGTAAAGATTTTTGACCAAGCCATTTCAGTGCTTTCCCACCGATATATCCGGGGCCAGGCACCCCAGAAGATAAAGATGAACACGCTTCAGTTCCATTGTTCCATGAGCTTGGAGTAGAAAAGAGACTCGGGGAGCATTCTACTGGGAAGAATTCACTCAATGGAGTGGATAATTGACTCATGTTTTTAGTAGAAAGCTCTAAACCTGTAGGAGGGTGAGCAAGGGTTGCGTGACCCTCGCACTATTGAGAAAGCTCAGTTATAAGGTCAATCTGAAAGGAATTGCAGAAGACTCTACCAGTGCTAGGACCCATTTTGCGAACCCTTCCTCAGAAACCTGCTGATGATTCCCATCTAAAGAAATGTAGCAGACCCAATGCTCAGGGGTCTCACAAGCCAAAGCGTCGCCGAGTTTCTCAGCAAAATGACGACGCAGATTCCTGGGAAACTAATAAATAAATAAATAGTAATCGTCGGAAATGAAGAGGGGACCAAGGCATACTGGATCATTCACAGGACGCGTTCCACTGGTCTTCATTCTGGGCGACTTGAACGATGTGGAGGTGTTAGTGTGGGTAATCCTGGAAAGCCCACGGCTAGTAGTATAATAATACACAGGAAAACAGCATCGCCTTCCCATCCCACGGCCACATCTCTAAATTGACTGGCCTAAAATGCGATGCATTGCGTAGCATCAATGGAGCAGTAGATATAGTGTTTTGAGACTATGGTGGAAAATGAGATAGATGTGCACTTGAGTTCTAGGTGAGGAAAAGAAGCACATTTGCTCTTTTGAATTGGAATGATTTCCATATCTGTTGTTGGTATAGACGCGCAATTGCGTAACGTAAGATCCTTTGCGCCGAAGTGGATCAAAGCCGGTTCGTACCGCGAGTGCAATTGACGATGAACTGTAGTTTGAGTTACTGGAGATCACCTAAGAGAATACGTTTAAGATGATGTGAGAAACAGTCAGGATGGTAGAACGTTGAGTCTTCCGGTCTTTACGCCCAATATACGGTTTTAACTGCGGAAGAGCTGTTGAACACTCAAATTGTCAAACCAATAGTATAATTGGTCCATATGAAAGTATATCTTATATTTGGATATTAAGAACTGCATGGGTGTTGTTCCTAGCGAATTTGAATCCCATAATACTCGGCGCGGGAAGCCATGGAAAGACTATGCCGATTAGTAGATATCTGTTAAGCTATGCACTTTAGGGACAACTAGTCAGCAATGCATGACTGGAAGGTAAGTATACTCAATTCATAAAATTTCATTGGCTTCCCTACGTGCCTGGATTGCGGTGTTCTGGATTAGCTTATAGTCTATTCCGCACCGCAATCAAGGATGCCCTTCTGTCTCCTTCTGTATTGCCGTTCAAAGAAGTAGCGTTGAAACGTTGGCCCGTTGCACTGCCAGGAGGACGAAAAAAAGCGATGGGCGCTAGTCTGGCGCGGAGCCAAAATACCACATGTCGGTGTCGTGCGACTCAATTAGTGCCCGCTATTCTCTATGTTATCCACTGTAGGCGGGGAATAACGTACGTCTATTCCAGCTACGCCGCAGTCAGCTATTATATACATATGAGGTAACACATGTATAATAATAGGTGCTGATAAATATAAGTCGCGCTGAGTTGCTGGCAGTCGGTGGCAGTGTACAGCCCCGGCCGATGGTGCCCGATATTCTCAGGACTCTACTCACCCTTATTCCAGCATCTAGAGGCATTCAAAGTTCCAGAAAATAATAGATACGTTACTGCCAAATGATACAATTTTTTGACAACTAATAATCATCTAGAAAATATAACTTCACATCGTTCGAAACTCAAACGGCCTATATTTAGTATCTAGCTCTCTTGCATGTTCCTATTGGAGAGGGAAGAATCAAGTAAGGACTCGTTAAATATATGGGGTTAATACCATGGCATTGGCAATACATAAATAAGTCGGTGGCTAGCGAAGCACTCCAAATCCCCAATGACCATGCCGGCCGCATCAGCAAAGTATGCCACGCGCGCTAAACTTCCCATAGTGCTATGTAGCACTAGGTAGGATAGGTAAGTACGGAGTCACTAGAAGTCGGTATATAGACTATATAGCCCTACATACCACCGCCTATCGCTCCTAGCACGGGCGCTAAAACGGATTCTGTGTCAACTTTCCTGATGCCGGTAGTCACCTACATGCATGTAAGTATGACTGAACGTGTTATTAGCCTTTATTTTTCTGTCAAGGAAATGTAAACAGGACCAAAATTCTAACTTATTCCCTCCTTACAGATCGCGTGTATTATTTGAATAAATATGAAGAGGGATACATAGTGTAGAAAGATACTAAAGGATACAGGACGCAGGCAACAACAACTTGATCACCATGTTGAATCAACCCCATGCTGCTGTAGAGCTGTTTTTATTAGGACGGAAGCCATTATATCGACCTCGTCAGTATTCACCTGTAATTCACGATCAAATGTCCACCTGTCGAAAAGCACTGCAAGGGGATTGCTCAATGTACGTGCGTTTGAACTAGAATAATAGATGACGCATTTTGTAAAGATTTATGACAAGATTATCTGGAGCAGGGGAGAATGACAGGTTTATATATGTAAACTTAAACGTCGAAGCTCACCATAAATGCGTAAATAAAAGATTATTGTAGAGATTTACGTACTAAAGGGTCCGTCGCTTTCAATCCCAGTTCCTTTCTCAAGAAATGTATCACAGCTTGGAACCGATTGCCTGCCGTGGTCCTAAATAGGTTTGACTTCATAATGGGCACATTTCCAACTGCCTTGAACCGAATAGCAACTTTGAATAAAATGGTGAATGGTAATGAGGAAAGACACGGTATATGCGTGCCTTTCGTCGTTTCCCTCTTCTTATAGTTTTCTAATGCCTCCCTTTCAGGCCCTGCCCAGAGCAGACGAATTCCTAGGGTCGTAGTCAAGACATCTGAGACTACTCCTGTGGTTGTTGACATGCTGTGGCAACGCAAGGACCGAGCAAAACTGGAACTCCGCTGTCGCGGCGTCGCCTCGTGTTCATGGTAAGTTTAACACGATAACTGGGATAACTTTTTTAGAAGTCAGCAAGTCATGTGATACCTGTTGCTTTTAACGATCTAGAAAAACAGTAGATTTCTAGGCAATATGTGTATCCTTTCAATACGGTATTTGGATACTTTTATTAGAAATTCAAACAGGCACAATTATCAGGCATTAGCATCAACTCTACATTACGGGTTATAGTATTGCGCATGATAGTTGTCAGAACATAGTGACTTTTGTAATGTTTCTATAATAAATGTGACCAGTGACATAAAGCCGCGCTCCAACACTATACTAGTAGTTTACCTAATTGATACATATATAGCAAATAGTCCAGTGCCAGACCACTAGCAACGACCTTACCCACAACGCGTCCATTCATGTCGAACCGTTCAAAGGAACTTTGAGGATCTGCCAGATCCCAAGTGGAAAGCTGCCAAAAAAGAATGAGACCTGTTCCCGATACACCCAAAACGAAATACGCGGGTCCTTGGCCGTTTTTCATCCCCGCAATGATCAAGCAGATGATGAATCCGCAAGAAAAGAGACTGAGTATAAACCGTGTCCATGAAGCGAAGAGAACGGCAGTCGATTTGATTCCAATGCGTATATCATCCTTGACGTCCATGGTCGCGTATATAGTATCATAATAAATAGACCAGCTAATAAAAATGGATAATTAGCCTTCACATTAAGCAGTAGATGTGGTAAAATTAGGTACCAGAAACTGCCCAAGAGTAATGTCATTACGACGTCGAGCCCCTCACGATCGACATTCTCCAACCAAACAATAACCAAACCCCAATTCATTACCAATGCTATATGGAGAAGCATGGATTATTTCTCAGCCAAATTTACCAGGAATTATTATTAAACATACGAAGCCATGCTTGTGGCCAATGTGTTATCCTTTTCAGGAAAGGATATACTGGCTGCCAGACACATAATCCGAAAATAGTGGCCTGAAAACTGAAAGAAATTTGAGTTTAATAATGAATAACGTCCAGAAGATATAGTCCTACGCCAATTTTTTTGAAAGCGGCATTATGAATGCCAAGAATACTATTATTTGGAACGCACAAAATATCAGCGCAGACCGCACAGAAACTGTCCCTGAAGCTAATGGACGATGCTTCGTGCGATCTATAGTACAAATAAAATCAGATCAAGAGGCAACTGTATGAAGCACTGGGCTACTCACCTACTTGTGCATCAAGGTCCCTGTCACATATATCATTCCAAGTACAGGCAATGCTATGAAGCAAGACGCTTCCTACGAAATAGAAAGGCACTTGAACCAAAACCTTAGGCAGAGGGATATGAGCTCTGTAAGCCGATGCTAGAAGGCCCCACACTATTTCAAGTCTGTATCACTGTGCATAAGTGTAATATTGGAGCCCTAACTTACTACATGGCCAAAACATTAACAGAGACCCAGAAAGCATGTCAATACGAGAAAGTTGGATAAATGGTCTCCAAATTTCCGGGAGAATATCTGCCCATAAACGGGACTTAGGATTCACTGTAGGATGTACACGCCGAGAGTCCGTAATGGAAATTAGAGGATCCTTTTCTTCAGCCATCTTGGGTAGAAGAGATTGTGCCGGACTAGTACACCAGCCTGAGGCGGGAAAGTCTGGAGAAGGGTGACATACTACTCAGGGAGAATTTATAATAGAAGTTGTCACGCCATTCTTAGGTTCAAGACCATAAATTATATAGCAGTCATTATGTCAATGTCTACCGCCTGGTACGAGAAACTTCATTTTTATTGATAAAGGAATCTTACAAGAAAGGGAAAAACGCCCTTCCGGACCATATATTCACATGATTCCATATTTATGGAGACCACTGGACCTTGTTCATGAGAAATAATACCCCAGATAAGTATTCTCAATATATAACCTGGGTTCTGCCATTGATATGATCTGGAGTTACAGTCATAAGCTGACCAACTCTTCGACAGCTGCTGCTCCAGATCAGGCACGTTTGGCTATCAGATGTTTCTCATCCGCAAGTATGCATCCAAGCGTTCTATCACAAAGTTTCCCTTCACACTACCGTAATTAGTTGGTTCTGAAGATAACGCTCCCATATAAGCCCGGTGACCTCAGGGGGATCGAGAGCTATCTTTATCGTTTACTCTCATCTATAATTCCATCGTCAGTCCGGTGCACAAATCGTCATAATTAGACCACAGCAAGTATATAAAGAGAAAAAAGGGCCAGATAAGCCTCTCAACCTGAACAATATTCCCAATTTTTAACTTAAAGCTCATTCTCCTGGCGGAAAGTACATTGTCACAGTAGCCGCGAGATGCGTTATCAGTATGGAAGCGGTCCAATATAACAAACCACTATTGTCACTCTAAGAACAACCGGAAAATTGGAACGCACGGAAACTTAGTAAGCTCATATTATATTTTAATGTTGTTATGAACCAGTATGTACATGCAGCGATAGAGTAGGTAGTACATTTAGGAATAAACCACTGGCACGAAGCATACCACTGAGTGTGAAGTGCCAGAATTTCCAGAAGGCAACAAAACACGCCCAACACTGCCTCTTCGAATGAAAGCTACTCCTTTGGCAACATCCTCAACCGACACCCACGGCAGAGAACAAGTGCTGGCAAGAAGCGACTCATAATTAAACACTCAGCCTGCCTGTCACTCCGCTCCAAATGTTCCGTTAAAGCTATAAGTTATTTCCCATATCGATCGTCCGTTCATATGAGATCCTGTGACGGCACATATTTAACTCATCGATAGCCAAAATGTTAATTAAGTAACATGCCAGCAATCCGCTATGTCGATGTCCTCATTGTAGGTGCTGGACCTGCAGGATTAATGCTTGCCACCTGTCCATCACGTCTGAACGTTGCTTTTGCAATAATCGATAAAAGGTATATCTTAAATCATAAGCGGTATAAATAACTGTGAGATCACTGACCAAACATATTTTAGATTTCCCGGGGAGTTGTACGGACAGCCCGATGACATACAGCCTAGGACGCTGGAGCTTTTCGAAAGTCTTGGACTGGCGTCTCAATTTCTCTCCAAAGGAACGCATGTCCGCCGCTCAGTAAAGGGAATATATTTTAATTTACGAGATTTTTACTGAGTACCAGGAAGGCCTTGTTCGCTCCCAATGAAAGAAACACGGGGATACAAGTAGGAAAACTTCTGCATGAATCACCGAAGAGCTTAGTATATGAATTTCTCGAATTATACAGCAAATAGGTGATGGTCCAAATGTTCCACTTGCTGAAGCCAGGTATCCTTTTGGGGTATGAGGGTAATTTTAATCTTTTCCCCCTTACTAATTATTATTATATTGGAAGCTTTTGGTTCCTGTTCAATCAATTGAAGGGATCATGCGAGATAGGTTGTCCTCTTAGCAACCGTTGGAACCATTGAGTATTTGCATTGATAAAAACGATTATTTTCCTGTACAAGTTGGTGTCAATCTCCTAGCTGTCTCCCATTCCCTGAATATTTATCTGTGCTCAGGTGAAATGCTCGTATCTTCATCGTTCGCCGATTGACGGAGAGATTCTTTCCCAATCTACGTTCGCTGGACCCCTTACCTTCAAAGTCAGATATCTGATAGGGTGTGATGGTATGATAGCTCCATTCGTCAACCTATTTCGGCAAGACTCATATTATCTCCACCAGGTGCACGTTCATGGGTACGCAAGACGATGGAAATCTCGATAAAGGGTGATGAAACTGGTCCGTTCACCTCTTTCAGTACGTATAAACCACCTTATCAATCCCATAGTTTTCGAATGGGGAGTTATGAATTTCACGCCCATTACTAACCTTCCGACCTCTCGGGCGAAGACAGTCATTCAATCTCCCTTCGCTCCCTTCATTGGCGTAAGCGCACTGAAACTCTTCCACAGAGGCTGACAGCCTTAGATGTCAACAATAGTATCTTCCGCGGCCTAACGGTACCGCCCGAATATACACGTTACTGGGTCATAATGAACCATATAGAGCAACAAACACGGAGGAAAAACTCCAAGCATCTAATTTGATCGGCCAAGTACGCTAGTCTTCGAGGTCTGATGGTACCACGCTTCTGACAGTCTTCAATAGGCCACGAGGTCCGGTTTTCTGCCTTACGAAATGGAATACAAAGATATAACTTGGGCGAGTATTTATCGAGGTAATAGAGATTCCACTGGCCTAGTTTAGTGTATTTAAATAAATACATCCCAGTCAAGCAGAGGGTGGCAACCAAATATTCTTCCCAGGACTGCATCTACATAGCCGGCGATGCTTGTGAGTGAATTAATCACTTTAAGGGCTCATGGACTCACGAATACGATTTTTTAAAGGCCACATACATTCTCCCCTGGGTGGTCAAGGAGTTAACATAAGTATGGCGGATGCCTACAATCTCGGTAAGGATAAGTGTTTATGTCAGTACTGACTGAGTTGAGTTAAAAGGTGTCCAATATACATTTAGCTTGAAAACTTGCAGCAGTGCTTCATGGGCATACAAAACCATGTTTATTGGACAGCTACGAGCAGGAACGTCGACCTATTGCTCTTGAGCTCCTTCAGTTAGACAGGGAGATCTTTACGTGTTTCAATTCAGAACTTGGGTTTGATGGTATGGCATTAGGAAAGTGAGTTTATAGTTCTTTCCTCAATATGTTTTGGTAAATAATTGGCTCAGAATATACATGCGCCACACTCTCTTCTTGAGGTAAGAAATCATCCTCTATTTTTCCCCTTTGAGATTACATGATAGCTTTCATCTTGCAGTGGCCTCGCAGTCCATTACAATTCTTCGCTCATCAACCACGGGCATGACGAACTTACACCGGGTTTGATTATAGGATCTCGTTTTCCAACAGCAGAGATAATATGTTACTGCGATTGGAATCCTCTCAACACATGACCTTCTACAGTACAATGGAAGTTTCAAACTTATCCTTATGCCAGGAGATGCGCACTCCGAGTCTCCTGCTGGGTTGGCAGTCACTGATATCCTCAGCATACTCAACACGGAATTCACTGAACAGCAAGCATTGATTCAAGGCATCTATATAATTTTGTATGGTTCAGTAAAAACGTCCCTAACAGAAGAGCTATCCAAGCTACCGGCCGATATGTACCTAAGGTGAATCCATACTCCTTTCTCGATTTAATCTACCTCTGAAACACAGGATTAATATAGGCTATACGTTGACGAAGTCAGTACCGTTGGCAAATCGGCAGGAATCTATGAGATGTCTGGAGTGTCTCCCAAGACTGGTGGTTTAGTTCTCGTGCGGCCTGATGGTCATATTTGCAGCCTTATGCCTGTATCTAAGGAAGGCATTGGAGAGGTTAGAGAATATCTGACGGATTTATAGGCATCCAATTCTTTCTTTTTTTTCTTTTGGTAGAGATACCATGTATGTCCACGAATTTGAATTAAATTGATTTGGGAGGCATTATTTTCAGAATCCAGAAGATGGTTCTTCAGTCCCTCCTCCTCCTCCTATCCTCGTTGCGGCTGAAACATGGCTTATAGACGGGCGTCTGTAGCATCTATTCATTTGTCTGTATGTATCGGTATGGGCCATTATGGACGCTTTTCCAAAACAGTCTCGTCAAAGTAACTTGGTTCGATTTCCAGCTTAGACCAGACATTTCCAATTCTCTGGTTTAGTACAGAATATTATACTGGGCGTACGAAAATACCTTTTGACTTGAGGGCATATTGATGTCGTTCAGCTTTATTTAGTAGATCAGTGATATATATCGGTCACGGGATACTTAAGTGAGAATCAGGCAATTAAGCTTAAGCAACAGCAGCGTCTTCAACATCATGTCAAATAGTCAACTATAGAACTTTCCTTTTCAGTTGAATGAATGTCATCTTCATCTGGCTTTCTTGATGTCTGATTAAGGTAGAATAATCAAGGCTGTTTCTACGATGATACCCCTTACTCGGGTACCCCATACCGCGACGCCGGTAACCCACACACCGAGATTCTAATTCCAATATTTATATGTATTCATTCCCTAAGCTCTCAAAAAAAATTTAACCACTTTTAGAAATAATACAATACAGAACACAAGGAGGAATAAAACCATATAATGCATTCGTCCTTCTACTCCACGACAGGAAATCCGAGAATAACTATACGGCAAAAAGGGGGAAGATAGAGATAGTACAGAAGCCCAGCATATGATAAATATGACGATAATACCAGCTGAACAATAAATCAGCAAGTATTCCAGCAAGCTTTTCCAATCCGAAGTGGCGCTAAGTTGCTTATACGCGGTCCGCAATGATATCCTTGTGGTCCTTTTCGTCAAGCTATAGATAGAAATGTGAGTGAAAGATAGCGCATAACTCATAAACGCTCAAAACGAACCTCGTCCTGGGAAACGGCCTGCGAAGAAAGAACACAAAATACATATCAGAAACCAATGATCTCATCAAGCCAAAGAAGACGCCAAAAATGCTCACCCTTCCATTTATCCAAATTGGGGGCTGCTCGTCAATAGTCCTAGTATCGAAGCTCACCTAAAGTTAAAAGAATCACATCCTGTCAGCATCACATGCACAAATATATATAAAGAAAATAAACCAACCATGGGGACCTTATGGTTTCCAGACGGAGTACCGCCATCAACAGACGCAGCCGCTCTGGCCATCTCAGAAGTGATGGCGAACTGCTCTGTGGTGGTAGTGACGAAGACACCGCGGGAGCCAAGGCGCCCGGAGCTCTGGGCAGCGGTGGGCGCGGTGCTCGCGATACTGGCCGTGGCGTCGTAAATGCCTTCGCCGCGGACGACGTGCCGGCAGTTGAGCATCGTGATGAAGCTGACGACGAAGACTATGCATCGTGTGAGTAAGTGGAGTGATGTTATTAATAAGATTTGGCTTGACGTACGACGACGGGAGATGAGCTGGAAAGGCACCCAGTAGCGCTTGTCGGGGGCAGCGACGAACTGAATGGGAAGAGTAAGAATTGATGGATATTAGGATTGTTAGAAGCAATGTTACATACCGCGATGAGATAGCCAAGTTGGAAAATCGTGGCAATTCCGGCACGTTCGACACCGTATCCGACAAAGAGGTCCAGCGACCTTTCGAGCCTAATTGACAATTAGATTAGAATAGATCCCATCAGGCGTCAGAAATCAAGGCGTTCTTACCATCCTTTCTTCTCAGTTTCAGTCAGAGTGGCGGTATTTTGCCATAAGCACAACTGGCAGAAAGAGATGACGGCGGAAACGAAGGTGAGTGCTTGCCAGAGCGCCATGATGATCTAAGACTGTAGTCAGATATGTAATAACATCGGAGGGCGGGCACGACTTGCCTTGCCTGGGTTTTCGGCGAGCAAGTCAAAGGAGGGGTGAGTTGACCTAAAATGAAAATGGTTAAATGAAGTAGAGAGGCATGAGTGATATTTGACGTACAATCGAGCTGTCATGACTACATTATGAAGGATTAATTTAGTGATTCATGCCAAGGGTCATAGGGAAACGTACTGAGGCCAAGAACTATACAACGCAGGTGAATAAAGTATTAGGAATAGGAATAGGAACCACGTACTCAATGCGCCGGTCGCAAAAACAGCCTATCATGATTCATAAGTTTTTCTTCTTTTCTGGTCATCCATACTACATACCGAAGTCAGAGAAATAACAGGTGTCTTCTTCACTGTGAAGTAGTCAGTCAGAATGCACATCGCTGAATGATGTTATGATTACATTTCCATGTACGGTGAGCGTAACCACTTTTAAAAAATGAATTAGTACAAAATCAAACGATTACGGAGCATGACATACATTTGCGAAATAAAAATAGCAATAGCCTGGACAACGGAATTAAGTAACCGTTCCTCGGTGAAAATTAAATAAAGACTTACAGCTAAGCCATTGTCGGCCTGGTGATCGGTATTAGTAAGTAATATAAATCGAATATCTACAAATGGGGAATCCTCACAAGATAGGTTCTACAAGGCGAATTAAGTATAAGTTTTGTACATATGACTAAAATACTCACGGTCTTGCGTTATCAACACCAGCAAAGGTGTCTAAGAATTGGACGATGAGATAAAAGTGCAAGCTAGAATTTCCAAATAAGGATAATATTCTTCGTGATTAAGGCAAGGGGTACGAACGATTCGGTAACTGGAACGTGCATTAGGTTAGACTAGTCCGCTGCAAAAAAAGCAAAGAATATTCTTTTGCACTACGAGAATAACCATATGCTCAGAATAATGTGGTGTTTCGTGGTCCCACGGTACATCAACGTGCACAGCCCTGCCAACATGGCAATGGCAATGGCAATAGCAGATGCCCGGGATACCAGCGAGAACCGCCGTATTACTCTAACATTGGGCACATTCACGGGGTGCAAAAGAATATTCGGTTTTGCAAAAGGAAAACTTACTGGAAGCTACAGCCGCGGTATCCATCAAGCTATATCGAACATTAACCAGCCATCCATCCATCGACCATGTGGTGACTTACGATAGAATACCGACCTAGAAGAGAATCAGCATAATCCCAAGCTGCTCTTAACGTTAACAACTCACCGCTGATTTGAACATCCAATGATCTCTAGGATAGCGATTGTAGTATACATAAGATTCTGCATGGCGCTGTGAGTTCAATTCCTATTTCGCATGCAGTTGGAAAACGGACGAAAAAATATGAAGCCATAAAGAACCATCGTCAGGATGTAACCATCGAGCAGCAACCCTACGGTTGTATCCAACGGCTTTGTCGAAGTGCCTAAGCTGCTGAGGTCTGGGGCTGTCGTATTTGAAGTGGTGGCGGCAGACATATTCGACGACGTCCAAGGATGTAGTTGGGGTAGCGACGACGTTCGAGGGTGTTGTTGAGAGAGAAGGAGTGGGATGGAACGTGGAGCGGCAAGCAGAAACGGTCTCGCTCAGATCTTAGCTCAGATGAGATAAGCGCGGTAGCCCTGCTTCCGGTGGCGCGTGAGACCGTAACGGGTCTGCACCCCACGGACTTCGGTCACTTAGACCCCGGACCTCAATAACACATCTGGCAAGGAATTGCCAGACATGCCAGATATCATTTCTGCATCTTTGTTCTAAATTGAAGAAGAAGTAAGGCCATATGGAGTCAACAATGCAATGAACCCGTTAGAATTACGGCGCCTGGGGGTAATAAGATGTCTTAGACATCCTTAAAACTATCGAAAAAAGGAGAATGTCGAACCACTATCTACCACCACTACCACCACCACCATCACTATGCAAGATACACTTCTCGCTTTAAATGAGGAGTTTTTATCTTATAAGTAAATCAAAAATGAGGGGAATATGAGATTCGTTCAGGTATGAATGCTTTATGATGTCACTAAGAAGTCTCTCAATCTTTGTTGACACTCTTGACTCCTCTCCTCTCCTAAGTGTTCCTACTACATATATAGTAATGCACGGTCGGTATGGAAGCATAAAGGAGTACTTGTAGGCCCTTGTAGGGTCATTTTAAACTTCAAGTTCAGCGCAATTACTGAGACAACAATCGGTTGGGCGTTCCTTAATTTGGAAATTTTACTCCTTGGCAAACGTTTAATCGTCCCTTGGAGTCTGGACCTATTAGACGACACAAACAAGCGGGACGTGAAAGTCTTTTTCTCTTTCTCTCAAATACCAACTATCTCCATAGCCATTCGTATTCCGTTGAAATGACCCTTCATCTTAGAGGTCTATCTGAAGGGAAGAGACGAATGCTCTTTTGAAGAGTCTCCATTGCTTGCTTGGACTTGTCTACGGTGAGTTGTTCTTTATCGAATCTGTCGCATCCGTCTTTAATCCTTAAGTACTAGTGCATCATAGGACTCAGATCCGGGATATGCGTAGCGTCGAGCTCATTCCGCCTCCCTAGGGAGTCGCGATCGGTGAATTTCGAGGGGCCGGAATCCCATAATAGTTGTATTAGAATACCCGTTTAAATGAACGGATTTTACTTAGGACCGTATTAAGAAGAAACCGCGAATAGACTGTATGATTAGACGCGAGGAATGCATAGTACTCTTGTCGCCCGCCGCCGTCAATAGCCAAACCCCCTTTTCCCTTCGGAATCATACCCGTAAGACATTGTCATTATAGTAACATCCTCTCACCATTATATGCCTTTTCTATGTCGTCCTAAAAACTTAATTTATAATCTAAATACCATATACTTAGACCTTTTCAGTCTCAAAAGGCCTCGGTGAGCCAGGAATTACTATGGGCGCTTATCTCCGCTACTACTTAATTATTATTATTATTATATTAAATTAACTCCGAGGGTGCGGTCCTGGAATTTTAGTTCCTTGGAATACGCGCAAAGAAATTAGAATAAAAGTAAACAATTCCAAGAAATAGGAAGGAAATAAAGCGAACCCCAAATTTATTTAGAGCTTAGTAATGAGCGGTCGAACCTGTAAGATTTGATCGATTACGTATGGTTTCCTCACTGCCGAATGCCAATCCCCTAGTCATAAACTCCCCATAATATCCCAAACAGCCTCAAGGATGCCACCGAATGACCACTAGCTGCCTCGATCGTTGCAGATCGCAAGCCATCGTAATGGATCGGAAGACGCTGCCACCATGCGGACGCGCTGGCTAGTGTGACCATCTGTCACAAGGTCATACCGGCCCCGCGCATCGTGGCACGCCGGTTTTCTTTCTTCTCTCATGTCGTGCCTTTCCAATCTCCCAGCCGAGCTTCTCGAATGCATTCTCGACGAGATTGACAACGTCAGCGACCTACTATCTCTTGCCTTAACCTCCCGAGCATTTTGTGAGCTTATTATTCCCTGGCATATCGAGTATCGATGGATATGCTGCGATGTGGGAAGGACGGACATCTGGACAACGTTGTCCACTAAAATACACTTGGCTGCGCGGCTTCAAAGCTTAGAAATATTCGAAAACGATGAAAACATTCTCCCCAGATCCCTTTCAAGGTTTCCCGAATACGAAGAAGTTTCAACTTTGCTAGGGGACATGGACCATCAAATCTGTCCGCCTCCTTTGATGCAGCTCATAGAGCACGCCAACTTGACTCATTTATTTTATACTGCTTTTATTGGCGGGACCACTTCTTTCTCCAATTTTTTCTCAATTTGTTTCCAACACTCGCCAGCGCTTCAAGACCTTCACATTATTGCAGTTATGGACCGTGATGACTTGGATAGCGACGCTTCATTCACACTAAACAGTCTGAAACATTACGTGAGTTTTCTTTCCTGAACGGTAACTCATATATGTCAATTATTGCTGAGCTATTCTACACCTACAGAAGCCCATGCTCGATCTTCGGGCTGTTTGTCTCCAGCTTGTGTTCTACAAAAGCGACACGCTGAGCCTTCCCGCCAATGTCGTGGATCTTCTCATCATTTTGTGCCCTTCCATTGAGGATCTCGGATTATCATTCAACAAGACTTTTATTCCCATTCCTCAATTGTTGTTACAAGCAAACTGGCCAAAATTAAGCAGATTTGCCCTGGAGGGACATGGGTTTTATGCGGAGGGTTTATCGACTTCCGCAAAATCCCTGATCATGCGCAACTTTCTTTCGCGCCATCCCACTCTCAAATGCCTATCGCTCGCAGGAAGCGACTTGATTTTTAAGGATTGCATCGTGGAAGGCTCTCTTCCCAACCTGCAATCTCTCTGTGTACCAAGAAATCAGATATCTTTTACTGCCATCCTTCCCCCCACGATGGCAGGAAATATTCGACATCTATCAGCCGAGGTCACATACACTTGTCTTCCTAGCTTGAGAATGATGACATCTCTTCAAAGCTGCATTTTAAGCGGCTTATCGGATCTTCCCTTTCCGACATTGCTGGATGCGTTACCGGTATCCGTAGAGCGAATAGACCTAACGTCCGGGGGAAGCTGGAATAATGATGCCGAGGTAGTGGCTACTTAATAATTATTACACTTACAAAATACTAACTTGCTTTTAAGATTTGGCTGAATACCATTGAAAAATGGAAGCCTTCCCTCCGTCGACTCATCCATGTGACTCATGTAGCGAATATGTTCACCAACGTAGATGTCGAAACACCAATGGGCATGGATCTGATGCGCCAACTTTGTTCGATATTGCCTGGAGTAATGTATGTGGAACTAGAGCACGATTGGATTATGATGCGGGGAATCAGAGAACAAAATGGGGAGTATGAACTTCCCAGTGGAACTAGGATTGATTTTTCCTGGGGAAACACCTTTGACCGTATTGAATTAATCGGGGATAAGAGGTTTACTTGGGTTTAAACCACATAATGTATCGTTCATGTTCCAGTTGTGACTATTTATTTTATATCAAGAGGGTGCCACCCTCAATTTTTGGTCCCAGGATAGATGTGGCCGTCGACTGAGGCCTCAGTCAAGCCGCAATTGACTACCAATACTTAATTACATAGTAATGCAGTAACTAATAGTATCATCGCCCGCAGGTGAAAATAATAGACTAGAAAATAGACAGAAAGATTAGCGCTTACAGCTGTTTCAGGTACCGAAGGCGGATTCCCACAATCACGTGATCCCAACAAAATAAATATGTTCGGAAAGATCTTGCCTATCTAAGCAACCATGGCGAGTTAAGCTCTGATTATTATTTTTCACACATCTCTGTATACTATCCTATATTAGTGTATTTGAAGTAGGTCTAAATGTCTCTGATAACATTATGAATAAAATGATCATTATTTCGTTCCTCAGTCAGTATCTGAGCCTTTGCATCAGTTTAATATATTCTGAACACTCATAAAATCGGAATAATACATACTCGGCTATTTTAAACTCTCAAGTTGTTCTATATGAACTTGTGGGCCGGTGGCATTTCTCTCTCACCTAGTGTTGCCGCGGCGTCGCTTTGGCGTAACGGTGTTTCCTTCCCACAGACCGTTCCTGCAACGAAACCATTTGGAAACTATGGATTTATTGATCCTATCTGACCTAAAAGTCTTCTGAAAATTTATTACTTGCCCAAAAAACTCTCAGAGAGCGTGAAATAACGAAACGCCATTAGGCCAAAGTGGTACCGCGGTAACACTAGGCTTGGCGTTCTTTTCCCGAGACAACAAGGCATTACTTAAGTTCTCCCCTTCCTAATGAACGCATTATGAGTTTTTTTAAAGATAAATAAAATACTATTTACTATAAGAAAAGTTTACCCAGTTACATCTATCCCAGATAGTAAGTAAACGCCCTGTTATAACCCGGGAAGATTAGGCACCCTGCAGGCAGGGGAGCATGTCCTGCTCACAGCTTCGGTTTAGAACATCTGAGGATTGTAAATGATGTTATATACATTAGAAAGAATTTAGGTATGATCAAAGCTGTCTAATTCCCATCCAGGGCCTCATGTAATGCTCCAAGGCAGGAATAAGAGGTGTTTTATTCAAATATGTATTAGGTACACATTACATTATTATAAGGTGATGGAATTGTAGGATAATATTACAGTTTTTTTTCTTTCATGCCGCCCTGGAAGGACGAACCTCTGTCCAGTAAACTTTACTTGGCGGCCAGGATACAAAACTTAGAACTGGTAAATAACGATGGCGGCTTCCCAGCAGCAGTGGTTATACCCCGATCTCTTTCACGATTTCTTGAATATGATCAAGATCTACAGATGTCCAGTGGAATGCGTCATCCACATCCACATCTATTTAGGAGGCTAATAAAGCACACCCCATTAACTCGGCTCGTTTAGGTTCCTCGTACCGTAGTCGAGAAAGGTCTTAATCTTTCTAATCTGCTCGCAAAGTTTTTGAAAGCTCGCCGAGACTTCAAGAACTTCAACTTAAGATATAGCGTGGAGTACAGAACCAGGTTTCGCAGCATCCGTTCCCCGAGTATAATATGAGTGTATCTGAACCATCCGACCTCTACAGAAACTTACTATGCATGCTCTCCGAACTATTTCTCTCTATATCGATTTTCGCAAGGGCTTCCCCGGCTGCAACGTCACTTTTCTCCAAATATTAGTCGATTTTCTTATCCACTCATGTCCTTCAATTACGGATCTTCAACTATGCTGGCGGCTCAGCCCGAGGCCCACAGCGAATGCCATCCCAACCGGGAACGGACATTAACTCCTGCTGAAAGGACATTGGCCAAAGCTAGCCAGGCCAACATTGCACTGGCCCCATTTACACAGGTTAACCTCACGTAGATGCGAATTTTATTCGGATAGTATACCGCAGTCTGCAAAAACGTTGGTCCTGCGCGATTTTCTTTTGCGGCATCCTAGTCCCCAATGCCTATCACTAGTACTTCCTGATAAGAATATAATCGATCAGGATTGCTTTGTCGATAATTTTCTACCGAATCTGCGGTCACTCAATTGGGAAATATCGCCGTATGAGGAAGAGTTACCCCTGAACTACACCCTGCCCACGGCATCTGCAGGAAGGATTCGACACATCAACTGTGGTCGGGTCCGCCTGTCTCCCTGTAATAGGGCTGATGACATCTCTTCAAAACTGCGTTTTAACAAGATCTTCGGAACTTTCGCTTACCGCATTGCTGAATGTGTTACCAGCATCAGGAAAGTTGGCAAAAACCGGTGCCTAATGGTTCCAAACATTTGTTTTAGTCATTCCCATAGAGCCACACAGGGTTATCTCACTTTCTTTTGGGAACCTAGTTTATATCATCTGTAACCCTTTCCTGACAAACGCCTGGAGCCGCCTACACAGTCTGCCTCGAGAGTATGCCCATGCAAATTTTGCTAGGAATATGTACATAAACTAGGATCGCTAGCATAGTCGTTTATAGCTCACTATAGTTGATATAGCTGACCCTAGCTTGACCAACTTTCCTGATGCAGTATCGGTAGAACGAATATCCATAGGTCCTTGAAATATTGATATAGAGGTAATGCTTGCTTGTTATTACCGTATTTATAACTAAATACTTACCCATTTTCTTTCAAGACCTTCCTCGGCACGGGATCATTGGGATCTTCCCCTTCGCCGACTCGAAAACTTGACTCATATAGTGGATATGTTCACCGACATGGATGTCGAAGAAACGGCGGGCATGACCCTGATGCTCAAACTCTGTTCGATATTACCTAGAGTGTTATATGTGCACGTAAGGATATATGGTTGGATTATAATGCATGGAATCAGAGAACAAAATGGAGAACGTAAACTACCCAGTGGGACTACCATTAATTCGTCGCGTTGGGGAGACATCTTTGACGGTATTGGATCAGTCAAAGATAAAAGGAAAATCCAACTATAATTAAATCTAATCAATACACTGGTCTTGACTTATGTACAATTTTCAATCGAAAAATATTTGTCAGTTTGGGAGAGTTCTTCTAACGTATTCTCGGCAAGGAGAGGGACGGACTGAATTCGGACCAAATAAATATATCAGGATGTATTCAGAACAGAGTAGAAAATCCATTACAGGCGTACATGACGGTATTAAGTAAGTGCAACGGGAGGCTGTTCAATAACCTGGGACTTCATAATTAAGGCTGTGCTGATCATTCAGGGTTGTTACTACCATCTTAGGGATTGATGATGGAGTTTCACCGAATGGAGGATGCGCAGACTTATGCTGCGGTAAGCCGAACCAGGCCGAACCAATATCAAATGGTCCAACAACCGCAGTAAGCTCACCTGTCAAGTTGCGTTCGCCTAAAGAGCCTCGTGAGTCATGATGCGGTGTATTAGCTGTCTTCCCTACAATAAGTAGCCTACTACTAATTCTCCATCTCTTATTATTAAAAAGGAAAATATTTCCCGAACCAATTTGAAATAGTAGGTTTGAGAGGCCAATGAGTGTCCGGATTCTACCGGACTGCAATCTGATATCTACGACTAGTCTGATAAAGTTACAGCTCTAAGCTTGCTCTAAGCTCTTCACTTCCTTAATAATTAGATACATTGGCAGCCTAACATCATCATTAGCCTAGTAGACTTCGTCTTAAACAGTACAGACCGTCTCAGAAACAATGACTCTCGTACCTGGAGCTAAGCGTGATCATCATTCAGTGTAAATTTACATGCGCAGTTGCTCATACCGAGGGATGATGAAGGGAAGGCCCAGTATGAGGGTGAAAGAATTTGAATTGAGGATAATTAATTAAACGTACGGAAGTACCCCACCAGTTTAGTAACTTCAAATACAGATGATAAATAATTTCATCGAATATCTTCAAGAGGTACAAGACTAGAGAAAACTGCGATATACATAGTCCAATAGAAAGGAACCAGCATCCAAGCCAAAAAAAGCAATTTACAAAAGCTTCTGTAATGTAGTTATACAGAGCTAAATTAGATGAACATCTTTCGAGCATAATATTCCTCCGCGAAAGAATATCCTCAGTTATCCGACTTTGTCATCAGTTATCCGACTTTGTCATAGTAGGTCTCACAGACATCTTCCAAGAAAGCTTTCCGACACTCGTAAAGCTCTTTCCCACTAAGCTAAAGAAGCTCCCAGTAAATGTCATAACCCCTCCTAGTATTGCAAATGGCGACGTAAGTACCACCATGGCTCCTCTCGCGCATTCCTCCAAAATCGACATTCGCTCCCCGTGGTCTTTAGAGGACCTGAATTTCTTCCCTTGTTTCTTCCAGTATTTCTTGGATTTTTCATCCTGTTGTGTATCTCCAACATTCTCGATTGCAGCTGCAACACCTTCAATTACGGCGGCTCTGTCATTCTCATTGCCTTCGCGGGCAACGACGTTCATATAATCGTCGACGCGTTCATTTACGGTTGTCACTGCTGTCACTGTTGGTGCAGATCTCCATTCTTCTTCGTAGGGAGGAACAAGGGCTGAAGATCTTTCCGATGAACCAGCCTAAAGGAAGATATAAGAATTTCCCCAAAAGAACGAGGGCTATCATGAAAGGGACTCACAGCTGTATTAGCGGCGTGTTCAAGGTCCTTAGCAATTGAGAACTGTTGAGCGACTTCCTTGGACATGATTAACATATACTGATACATAATATGCGTGGTTGGAAGTATTTATGCGTACGAAATTAACGGTAATTTATTTGTATTGGAGGATACGCAGTCTTCTACTGCGGTTGGCCGACTCTCCGTGGCTATCTGTAGTTTGATATCTCAGATAGTCCCATGGGCCATGACCCGAGTCCATCAGAACATATTCGTCTAAATTACGTCCTGGATTATGTGATTTCAGAGCAACCGTAACCTGCACAAACGAAGAGGTATCTGCAACGCCGAGTAGTAGACTCACTATACCGCGATATTCACGGATAATATCTCTAGACCAGTGGTAGTGACGTTTAAATTTTAAGATTTAAAAGATAGATGAGTTTCCAGATCATACTGTGTCGTAAATCTCTATCCTGTTTCACGTGGCCTACCTCTGTCCATTGTGTGGGATGTGACAGTATCGCGTCCGTGATAATCTACTGCGCACTTTCGTGGACTCGAAAATTACCACATTTGGATCTTCTGTTAGCTGCCAACATACGGCACTTCACGGTGGAATGGCCTAGAATTCTCCTCAACCAAGCGATTCCAAGCGACCGTCGAAGCTATGGGTTTACTGCATCAAGGCGCACACGTGCAAAGTTCAGACTCTTGAAAACAATAAATATTGCTGTGTCAGATATGCCGTCGTCATCACCTCATTGGCTCACGGTGGCACCACGAGCCCAATTTGATTGAAGGGCTGTTATGGAGATATCAAAAAACTATGGAGCTACGGAGCTACGGACGCTATACGCCTCTATAGATGCTATGCTAGCAACTATAGATTTTGCCAGGTTTCCTGATGCTGCGCAGTTAACCTGACATGATGTGTACACTCAGAAGAACTAAAACATCCACGCAGGGTTATCGTTCATTGTGAACCCGGATCTATCAAGGTAATATGCAAATCGTTCAAGAAATAGTACAGAAAGATCACCAACACTTCATATGGCAGACTGCGGCTCAGTACTGCATTATCGGGGATGGCAAGGTATCTTCTATGCTACCGCCAATCATACGTAAGTAGTACTACGAATTCTACCCTTGTCCTTCAAATTTAATGGCGATGGTGGTCCCTTAAATGCCTGAACATGAGCATGTCAGGACGATTGGATACGCAGCTCCAGGAACATTGGACGCAGTATACTGTCATAAAATCGACCCTGCAATCCCTCAGGAAGATATCATCTCCAGGACGGACTTTTCCATCCATGATATATTGATATTCTAGACAAGAAATAGCCGAGATATGGCGTACAAAACTCAATCTCGACGAGAAATGAGCATCATTGCAGCCAATACGTTTCCTGCCGTTACATGAACCATCGGAACAACGGGCTTCATGGATGGGAAACGGACACTGATTGCAAGGAGGCCTGAGTTTGGTTCCATCATGTGCGAGTATGTTCTGGTCTTGCCAAAGACACAGGAACATGTCCAATATGCTTTCAACCATTCCTTGTGGGACTTGTCGGCACGAAAATATTCTTCATATTTCTTTGTATGGTACGGTGGAAGAGACAACATGTCGGGTCGAAACGGAACGGTAATGGCATGGTTTGAAGCTAACTGGGCCTCAGATTCTTCCTTTACAGTTTGACTATCGTATGGAAAATCGCAAGCAGTATCGGGGGTTGCAATCGTGCGGCCAATCGTGGCATGGGACTTAAAGAGGTTGAATAATGAGCAATGTGGTAAATAATAAAGTAAATAACGTATTTCAAGTTGATCAAGTAATATACCATCATCATTTTCCAAAGATCATGCGCTCCCAATTCGATCATCTTTCTATCTGTGTTTCGACGCTTGAGATGGTTTGAAATAACCATGATTGATCGAGATTGAAGGGTACATTTGAGAAGAAGAAGGCGTATCTGCGGGATATGGGAATTTGATGAAATATGGATGTTGAAGGTCCTATCCAAATCCAAGACATTAATCCATCAGGCTTAGAAATGTAGACATAAATCCGACAGACCTGATGAAGATTACCACCCGTATCCACGTTGTTTACACCTTGAAGAGCAAATGTGTGGAATCCCTCTATGGGAGTTCCGACCTGCAGCGGAAGCCAAAACAAGACATCGTTTCCTTCTTGTGGATGAAAATAGGTGAAATTAGATGAATCGATGAGATATTTTTCATCTGTATCTGCAGCAAAACCGTTCGTGTGTTGGACATGTATATGACGTTGAAGGTTCTTCGAAGAAGATGATTCTATGGACTTGAACTTGAGGTCTACGGTACGGGTGGAAGGTTCAATTTTCAGACTGATGGTCATAGCGCTAAGAAGATTGCGATGCGTGCAGAAGATTAAGAAGATCCATAGATGTTGTTGTCGTTAGTAGCGTGGGATGCCAGCGAGGTCGGAGGAACGGTTGGAGTTGGGCGAGGCGGTTGGAATGTATACCTGGAGAAACAAGTTTGATATGTTTGTGCCACTTCAAATGAGCTTTTGTGGACCATATACTATTATTGAATGGGAATCATGGACGACTCCAAGGCCGCTTTACTCAACAGGCCAAAGCAGATCGCTCCGTTACAAAGACGTCCACAGTACTTTGACCCATTATTCCCCCTGCCGGACATTTATTCACTAGACAATCCGAACATTTGGAACCAGTTTAGGCAATTCATGAGTGTTGAGGAGAAGAGCCAAAGCGTAGAGGCGATTGTTCAGCTGGTCGGGACTTTGATCGGCTGTGTGGTCCACGAAGCTCTGCTCGCTCAGGTAGTTTCCCTTCGTACGCTTTGAAGCATGGTGTAATCTTGTTCGTTTCATATGGCTACTTCGTGTTAAGTACGGTCTTTTGGGGCTATTGCAATACTTAGTTAGTGGATGAGCATTGCGCATTTTCATACTTGAACCGAACTCACTACAATAACCAAACCACCAATGATATACTTAGCCTACTCAGAACATATTTACGTATCGTACATGGCGGATGCGGATGCCTTCTGAAGGAGGGAAAAAATGCAGGGTAGAGTTCGGTCACGGTCATCCTAGTAGCCGGGCGGAGTTTCAAACACAACATTGAAGCCATAATTAATATAATGAATAAATCACATCATAAATATGGTAAGAAAATATATTATACATCATGATAGTAAGATCAAATAGCAAGTTGAAATTATATAAAATTTCCTACAATACCGGATAGCATTGAATGACTTTGAGAACTTGAGAATCAGGCTTTGACGCTTTCGCCGGGAGGACTTTCTGCCCGGCTCTTATCAACAGCTGACATCCATGTCTTCTCCTCATGAGTAAGTACGTCGCCACCCCCATATAACACAACTGTGGCAGACATGCTCTTCTTCTCAACCGTATTCTGACTCACCGACTTCAGTAGAGTGACAAAGGAACTGAATCGTCTGGATGTCCACAATGCTGGTTGGAAAATGAAAATCCCCGATCGCCATAAGCCACCCTATCACGCATATCAAATACTATCCATCAAGTAAGTATACAGATCATCTTAAATTATATAGATCAACGAATAGCCAATTGGTAGAGATTCTGACTCCGATATTAAGGTTAAATTCAATATTATGACGGATATTTGACCAGCATTAGAGTCTATATCATTCCGAAAGATCTCAAAGGAGTTCCCATACAAATTTATTACTAGTAGCAGGCCTGTTTGCACAAACATTACTATTACTATGCCGTTCCGTCACTAAGTCATCTGGTATCAGAGGCCTTCGCTGTACAGCCATTGAATAAATCTAGAAACAAGACTGTGGTCATTCTTCTTCCTACTATCGTCACTGTCAATACAATATCATGCTATACCGTTTGAAGTGCTTACCAGGTCGTCACTTGGTCATCTTCTCGTTGTTCTTCCAAGTCCGTTAAACGGTTCGTGAGCTGAACTCCATTCCACTGGTCTGAAATGGTGCATTCCATTTGGTAGGGTTCCTGATTTTCTAAGCCAAGCGCAGCAGGTGACTCGTCGGGCTCGGTCGGTAGAAGACTGGGAGGAAAGAGATTTTGTGTTATTGGATTATGATCATTTCCCTTAGAACTCCTCTCGCAAAGTTCAAAGAAAAAGCGGTAGATCAGGATAGCAGACAGTCTGGGATACTTATTAGCTGTTACTTCTGCAAGATCTAGTGGTGAATCGTACACGTCAAATATTGGACTGAACATTCCAGGAAGGCAGAGCTAAAGCAGGTCAGAATTGAGCGCATTTAGAGTGAACTTGACATACTGGAATAAGCTGAAGGGGGAGGGGAAGGATTAATAATGTGGTCTGATCACTATTCAGATGCAAAATTACCTTGGTCGCCAAAATGGATAATATGACCAGTAAGAAACGTACGCTGCCAATAGAAAGAGATATAATTGGGAAAGCGACACACCAGACAAGTTCTCTTACACAAATCGCTGAACCCCTTTAACAATCATCAGCAACTCTGATGAGTGAGCGTAGACAGCATATACTTACCTCGACGAATGAAAATGACGCTAAAGGAGAAAGTGTCCCCGTAGGTTATATGCATGATGCTGTAAACCTTCCAGCATTGCCATACAATAGCACAAGTCGTCGTTGCTGAATATATGATCATGGCAGCGTCGGTCAGTAAAGTCCAAGTGACTAGCAATTATTTGTTAGCGACCATGAATGCGGAGGATATATTGTCCTACCGCTAAAAGACAATCAATCAATACTGGATCCGAGCAATTATTAAGGTACATACTAAGATATGCTGAATGCTGAAAATGGATCTTGCGATTCAAACGAACACTTATCAAACTTGAATCCAATCTTTGATTGCAGAAACTTTTATTAAACCGGAGGAATCAACACAAAAGGGACTCACAAGAATAATGATTTCAAGGAAACAGAACGAGAGACATATAAGCACCCTTAAAATTCGGTTCGGTAGGGTCATTGTCAATGTAGTGACCAATATCAGGCCTGAATATATCAGTGTAAACATGTGCAAACATAAAGGATATGCGTACCTTCTAATCCCAAGGATGCTAGGAAGGTGAACATGGTACTCAATCCATTGACGGCAGTACATGGTCTGGGCAAAGTTAAGTTACAGACATCCGAGCAAAAGAGTTATAAAGCAATGTACTTCTCGATCTGCTTCTCCATTAGGTACCTAATAAATATCTTTGAGAATGAGGGTAACCCACCAGCCAGGAAATATGAAAAAGGCCGAAATTGACCAAAATGTTTATGGTAATAGTGATAATTGTTCCATATCTTGCCAAACAATACAGAATTGAGCCAAGGCGAAGGTTTCTTGACCAGATGTAGTCCACCTCATCTTTAAGTGTCAGCAAGACATCATATAATAACAGCACTAGAATCTCTGTTAATCTTTCTTCGGATTGGATGGAATACTACTGACCGAATCCTGCAAGCTCAATTAGGTCCGACGCCTCCCTATAGAGGAAGAGGAGACAATTAGGAAAGCCAAACATATACGAACCGCACACTCTTACTGCACGAATGTAGACTGAACAGTTTCTTCGAACGTCGCCACCACATTCCCAGTATAAAAAGCAGGCGCATATGTAGCAAAGGTCATATCCGGAAAGAGTGTTAGGCAACCGCCAGCGGTTGGTTTGGATTAGAAACTTGTTGGATAGGCGAAGCTAATCGTGGGTCGGTCGTTCTTATATATCAGCTATTGCCGAAACGTAGTCGACCTTCAAGTGAGCTATTTCCTCGACATCGACGGCGAAACCTCATTCGGATGGGTGGTCACACGACCTGAGACCAGGAACTGTTGTTTAGGTTAAATTCGCCGAATCAATGGACAGTTACCTACTTTCATCAGGCTTCGGCCTCAGGTGCTCGGACTGCCTCAGTTGTCACTCCGGCCAACACCGAGGACATAGTAGCAGAGCATCAAATCAGTTGTGCCATATCAAGGTCTAAGTGTTCGTTGTGCTGATCTGGATGGCATTGGAATCTGAAATGAAGTTGGTACCGATTGAGATATCGGATGCGGGAGGATGTGCAGGAGTACTCGAGTGACGCGAATATGCCTCAATTCGGCGTAGATTCGACCCACTGTATCAGTTGGGAATAGACCTGAAAGTAGAGGTTAGAGACCCACCCAAGTAATAACCGAAACATACGCACGTAATGAAACATCTCGCAAATCGACCCCACGGACAGCATAAAATGACTCTCTTCGAAGGTGAGTTGGGATTTCTGAGTTGCGTTAGACTCCTTGGGAGTTTGGGGCGGCGCAAGGGCGGGAAATACACGAGAGGTAAGAGCTCGTCCCATGCTACACCGAAGAGACCTGTGCCGTGTGCGAGGATGCAAATACCTCGAATTCTGGCTTGACGCCACAGATCCACGCGACGGAGACGATAGGTGATGAAGGGATACGCGACCCTGAAGGTCATGATGGAGGTATCACCTGTTCAGTGCTGTTGCTGTGTTTTTGATGCACTCAGACGTGATGTCACTGCAGTGTGACTGAACGCACGCACCAGATTACGTGAGTCCTTGAACGTCTGAAATCAGGAAGCTGGCTCCGAACGGACGATTTCTGACAGGGCTAAGCCAGCCTCACACAAGGAAATCCAGCGGATTAGGTCGGCGGGGAAAATCAGACTGTAAGTCGACGGAAATCAGGCAGATTTGTTCTACTGCATTTCTACAGCACCGAAATCATCCCCCCTGCGTTTGGCCGTGTAGTGCTTGCTCTTAGGCCGCAAATGTAGTAAGCGGCGTGGACCAAACATGTACAAAGGACGCGACGCGCTAAGCGACAAACAAGTACAAATAACCGGGGGTTTATTCTCGGATATTCTTCAGTTCCTCCCAAACGCAAATTTGAAAACATATATAATTAATTAATAAATTACATAAGAAATATGGTAGAAATCACTTATACAGCATGATGATAAGAGCACATAGCAAGATAAAAAATCCTATGGTATTGCATGGCATTGAATTACTTCGAGAACTTGAGAATCAGGCTTTGACGCTGTCGCCGGGAGGGCTTCCTGCCCAACTCTTTATCAACAGCTGTCATCCATGTCCTCTCCTCGTGACTGGGTCCGTCTCCACCACCATTTACCTCAACTGTGGCAGAAACGCTCTTCTTCTCAACCGTATTCTCCCCAAAGTGACTCACCGACTTCAGTAGAGTGACGAAGGAACTGAATCGTCTGGATGTTACGGAGCCTGATCGTTTTATTAGGGGATATTCATCCTTGGAAATTGCTAGCTTGGCTTCCTCTGCACTGATGGGGATCCAACCTTTCTTTATCTGCTCTTCCAGGGGGAGAAGTGGCTCTAGTAACGCAGGATTTCCATCGATTAGCTTGCGAACCGCAAATGGAAGACCTGGTTGACAAAAAACAGATGGATGGAAGGTTTCTAGTGTGATCAGGGAACCTTCTGGAGGAGGAAGTTGGCGATGTATTCGATGAGAAAGTTTAAATACGCCGATGCATGAGCTTTGAACGCTTGTTATTGACAAATCAAGGCAAAAAACATTACTTACTTATGCGGACTTAGAGTTCCCCAAGGTCTGACTGGACGTATATGGTATGGAAGGTAAGCATGGTCCATATAGAGCATATTTTCCACGCAGGCCTGACAGAAATTGGGTAAGCATAGAAAGAAATATTTGAAGTTGCCCTACTTACAGCCATCCATGTTAAAGTTATATCGGATAGATCGTGGACATGATATCCTCCCCCAATCTATCGAAGAATGAGATTTATCATGTAGCAGTCAATGGAGGCAAGGACTTACATCTGTATGCGATCCTGATCATTTTCAACGATTATTTCATTATACATGAAAAAAGTAAGCCGTCACTCACCAGAAAACCAAACTTGTCTTAATACCTGCCGCTTATCCCGACCTTTAGGTGTCTGTTTGAATTTAGCTACTTCCTATTGCCACCAAATGAGAATCATCTCAAGCTAAAGAACGATACATAAAAGTATAGCTCACAAAGTCTTCCCTAGTCTCGTCAAGGGCCATCGCGTGAAATGCATTCTCGATATGTTCTCCTAGAAAGCAATCCGGGAATCCGAACAGTGACTGCACCTTGTGGTCCAATTTTAATTCGCATGGGATGCCCAGCGCACCCACAGTATCGAACACACCGATACATCTACTCTGCTGTCAATGACAGGATATCTGCATAAATCGTAGAAACCCACTTGACCGTGAATGTGTCTCCATCCGCATCTGCTCGAATTCGACCATCTGCTGTAGGCGACGTGAAAGGTTTGAGGAACTCATTCACATTGGCTTTTTCTAAAAGATAGATATTAGATAGCAATCAGAATAAAGTCAGAAATACATATTACCTGTTTCGTCCTTTATATGTACCCGTTTCTCAAGAGCTAGGAAAATATCTGGGAATTTCTCCATATCTGAATTGTTTAGGATACCAATTTCCCCCTGAGATTAAAGATGAGGTAGACTATGACTAAGCCGGTGCAGGGACATACGATCAGCATTGCCACCATTCGTGCTGTGTAAGCTCCTCTCGAGAACCCAAAAAGGAAGATCTGTTCAGAGACGCTGAATGATACATACAAACGCTAAATACCAAGAATACGAACCTCGTCGTGTGGTTGATAGTTCCTTAGTCCCAAATTGCTCAATTTCGACGATTTTCAAAGGAGTAAAAAACCCACGTACCGGGCTATGAACGCGTAAGCCTCTTGGACTTTCAGGCCTAAACTGGCACCGGTGGCACCTGTATATTCTTTAGCTGTAGTTGTTCCTTTGATATTAACACTTACGTACCCTCAAACATATCTGAAATCATGCTCGTCTCAGTCCCAACTCCAGAGAAATAACCAAAGACCTGAACGCGTGGTGGAAGGCTAAAAGGAGCATTTCAAAGTCAGGGAGCAGGAATATGATATAGAGTCGAAGCACGTGCGTCCTTGGGTCGGTAGACTTCATCATGTGGAAGAGCTATTCGTGGAAATCAGATTTGTACAGCGGCAGAATTGGCATGGTATGAACCTTGGAAACATTCGAATAGTCCGCGGGTCGCGCCGAGATACCATCTAGTTATGTTCAGCAGTCGTCCATTAAGAGAGAATGCATGGCTTACCTTGCCATGTGCCATCACAAAATACTACAATCCTTTTAGGGACAAGAAGGAACTGGCCATTAGAGGAAGCCAGCGGTACGGTTGCAGCTCTGGGTGATCTTGCATTGCTTCGTTGACGAGAAAGAGGAGGAGTCAACATTAGGGACTGAGAAGTGGGAACAGAAGGTAAAGGAGTTGGAGTTTTAACTGAGTTTAAGACTCGATGGCAGTTCACATTCACGTGACTACATTTCATATGTACAAGTTAGTAATAGCTATTGCATAGCTACTCCGATGATGCTGACACTTGAGCAGATGTTTTCCTCGGGTACTATATCCAAGCCATCCAAGCCATCTATCACCGCCGGAGTGGAGCAGGGTCGAAGCACACCATATTAGTGCCGAGCGGAGCTCAGAACTAGTATTGAGAAGGCCGACACGAGAGGATACAAGTCTATACGATATGACGTACTCGAAACAGCCTCGAACAGCTTGTATTTGTTATACAAATAGGAGGATGGATTTAAACCGGGGGTGGTATAGACGTACTTCCGTCAAATTGTTCCGGACACGTGCGATTGCCAAACGAGTAAGTACTGAAGCAACTGTCAAGCTCCAAGGCGATTTAGGGGGTGACTGATAATCGACGTTGGGATGTCTTGAGGAGATAGGGGTAGGAATATAAAGAGGGCGACCTCCATGTAACTGAGGTACAAGGATAACATCCTAAAGCACGAACGCCCTACGAACGTGGGGAATAAATCCATTGGGACACTTTTGTTTGGCCTTGTTTACTTGGGCGCCGGTAAAGCTTTCTCCACGTTCCAAGAGATGAGCGCATCGATCATCTGGCTCTTTGAACTTTCAGGTCATATTATCAATCATTTGATATCTTCCATACGCGTCATGTTTATATATTTGATAATCCGAATTGATACTTTTAGTGACAGAGTCTCTTCTCTCTCCGATTGCTCTCCGGCGATATTTATCAGTGGTAAGCACTCGCATGAATGGGGTCAAGTAGTGTACTAAACGAGACTATTACATATGTCTCTTCTAAGAAGTAGTTGACGAGCAGCTGATCGTTCGAGTGGCGAGACGGCCCGGGTCTTCCTAAGGAGACCGAAGGGACAAAGAGGATCTCGAACTTGAAGCTTGAAGGATCATTTTGTACGAACCAGAAGCGTAGGTGGATCCTGTTCATCAGTCTCCTTGAGGTGAGGGTCAGCTTCAAGGATGACCGATATCTCCGGAATCACCTACTTATTTTGACTTTTTACCAAATGATAATGTATAGGGGCCCATTATATACTCTATATATTATTCTTCTGACTGTGACATCGAAGTAATGCGTATTTTTGAACCCCAAGATTTGAGTGTCGTCAAGATGATCAAGATTAATATTCGCATTCTGTTTTTCGTAAAGGAAAAAAAAATCAGTTTAACACTACAGCCCACTGTTGAGTTTTTCTGATAAATCCATATATAACGCTAAATAGGGGAACTTTTTGAAATAAGTAATGTTTATGCAATCGGAACCTAGAGAAAATGATATTATCGCTAAGTATTGACCCCCGATTTGGGTCGTTTGTTGATGTTTGCCACCCAGGGCGCAGATGACTCTGAGGTCTCTCCGACACTCCTGCATAAGCACTCCCTTTTCTTCAAGTTTCAGGACCATCAGAAACTCCTGATAAACTCCAGATTTTACCTGTTTTCCCATGTCAAAGCTTAGTTCTAATAATCTACTGGCTTGGGTGGCCACCATTGGTCGACGGTCGCCACCGCTTCTCCATCCAATCGGATACGTCGTTCTCACAGTCAGATCAGTTCGAAGACAGTCTTGCCTCTAAGTATCACTATCTGGCACGCTCCCCTAGCTAGCCATTCTATTCGTCAGAAATTCTAATAATTTCAAGGATGGAGCATAATTATTATCCTCTGCTAGCTATTCCTGAGGACGAAGAAATCGCGATTGAAGAGGGCGAAGGAATCGTGATTGAAGATGACGCGTATTTGGTGAGCTGCACTGAACAAAGATGATAGCGACTTACTGACAAACATGTTGCTTACTTAGTCGAATGAACGTCTAAGGAATCACTTCAGGCACAAATTACGAGCCCAATTACGTTGTGAGATACCGGAACATAAGTTATGTTTCAGGGTACATTATAGCGGATACCATAAGCTACTATCGAGAGAGGAGTTCCAGGGATGGGTGGAAGCATTGGTGAGCACACTATATTTGCCCATACTCTTTCATGTCTCTGAACCGTTGGTGATTCAGGCTCAGGGAGAAGCAACTATGACGCGACCGCCTCGCAATTTAGGGATAAATTCAACTGTGTCTACCTTCTCTTTACGACCAAATACGCCTGCCTCCAGAACACTCTATTCCGTTCCCAATACCTCTGTAAGCATATTTAGCTTAAGGACAGCATCCTCAGGTGTACCGGGTCCTGGATATTATACAGGGAAAGCCCTACGATGGATTGGTGAAAAGTCGTTACGGTCTGTTGAACAGGCTTTTATTCGAAATCATATCCGACGATTCCGCCAAATGGTTTCCCTATGGCAACGATATCCTAGACGATATCCTAATTTTCCAGATACCTGGTTAGCCGAACTCCAGAGAGTTCATGGTCCTGCTATCCATTATCAAGAATGCAAGTGGTTGCTCGCTCGCGTTATGGAATTAATTCGTACTCGCTTGTTACAAGACCAGCAATACTTAGGCTCGTACGAGGAACGGTCTGCATTGGTTGATATCATGAATAATGTCCTTGTGTGAGTGATTAATTATTTCTCTCAATCATAGCTTATTTGATCTATTATATCTAAATTATATCAGTTCATACATGACCAATGAGAAAGACGCCATATTAATTCTCTTGGCTGTTTCTATCCTGAGATTCATTCACACTTCCTCTCCTCTGGAAGTGGCCGAATCAAAATCGACCGGACATCAATTCCCCTTGGCAGAGCAGGACCAACAATTTCTCTCAGTGGTTGCAGAATGGTGGTCAGAAACCCAAAGAAACGAAATTCACAAATGTATTGTGAGGGAAATATCGCTCCTTTTGTCTGGAGAAGGCAGCTCGCACGCAGATCCCGAGCTCAATGGGATGGATACCTTCTCGCCTGTCGACGAAATTTTATCCACCCACTCATTATCACGATCCGTGTCTACCAATTCCTCACGATCACGCAGGATCATCCAAATGATTAATCCCTGGAATTTATGCAAGAGGATAATAGCTCTACGGAGAAGGACTTCAGTGGAAGCATGATCACGATAGGCCGTCTTATTGCTGTATTTAATTATAAACGATGGCGCATATTGAATAGGGGATGCAAGCTTAAACACACTCGTGGTATGTCTCTCAATAATAGTATTGTTACGTCCAGTGTCTGAATTTCGATTCCTCGTAGGCGTGCAGCTGATACAGTACGGTCAATTATCCGATAAGGACGAATGTCAATTTAGCTTCAGCGTTATATGGTTCATGGGATTGCTCGGCAGTTCTATAGCTTCCTTGATCATACGATGTCAATTTAATCGTGACGCATAGAAGTAAACGGAAGACACGGCATAGTCTACTACTAGATGTGATTCCCGCGTATTCCCATTGTAGGTTGTTGTTCTTTGGTACTAGTGATAGGGATACAAAGAATTATAGAATATTGAATCTTTATTTTGCCTCTTCCAATTCCTTCTTGAGATTCGCGAGGAACGTGGTATGGGCATTTCGTTCAGCATAAAGGATGAATGGCATCAAGAGAAAATTGGCCTGCCGTGACTTAATAACTATCGGAAATATTATGGTGGTTTATGGCTTACCAAAATCGTTGTATTATGTTCAACTTCACAAACACCTGCTTCCACTTCCCTAACCCGCCACGTATTTTCCGTGTGAAGTCCACCGGGCACGTCCACTTTAGAAATACACCCATCTTCAATATTCTCAAAAATAATGAAGAATTTAGTGGTGTGTTTGTATCCAGCCACGGCCAAGACTTCCGCCTCTACATTCCATTGATTTGGGTTAACTTCATCCACGGTTGCGGCGATGATATGAGGGTTGAGTGATATGAATTTTTGAGGTGTCTGCAGGTAGCTGATAATCGTCTGACTCTGCGTGACATTGATCCGTTGAGAATGGGTCTGTTTTCTTTCAGAAGAGAGAGACAGCATAATATGAAAGAGATAAGGATTGGGCTGGTCGCTGCTTGTAAGTGCAACTGGCATCGAGCTTCAATCCCACGGCTAACCTGTTCTAACGTCACTTTGCTGACAAAGTTTGCACCGCTCTTGACATCTTTCCCACATTCCCATAGCCAGTGCCACTGTTATACTCAGTGGCATTGGTAGCATATGAATGCCTATTGTGAATGGGACTCTAGTCCGTCGACTAATTAGGCCTCGTCTTATAATAGGTAGATGAAGAATGTCAACGCTGTTGTGGAGCTTTAAAGTGCCATACTTACTAGTGGTTTAGTGTGATAAAATCACACCTGATTGCTTCTTCAATTTGAGGTCATTTATGTACAAGAACATCTATGGGACACGCATGCTCCAAAAATCAAGATCAAATATATTAATTAAGTAGGAGCCGGCCTCAATAATCGAAGCAAGATAAGTACTAGGAAAACCACCTCTAAATCCCCCTTTTACTACTATTCGCGGCCTCCAACCACTTACTAATGTATATTCAAAATACGTCATCAGTCTAGATAATGCTAGACAATTTATATTTATACGGAAATATGTGGTCCATTCAATGTTCTCAGAGACGTTCTGGATACGAAAATATATACATAGAAAGAATAGTTGATGCAAAGTCCAGTTGGTCATAAGGATCTGCGAAATACCGGTCTTAGGACAAGTCTCAGCCTGTAATAATTCACTTACAACTTAGAGTCCACATTGAGAAGGGTCAACCTCGGTGGCGGTTGCTGTGATCCTACCGAGTTGGACAGCCTGACCCCCAGTAAGCTGGTCCAAAGCGGCCTGAGCAATATTGAAGCCAGATGCGGTGTGGTCAATGGCAAGGACTGAAATCATTTCAGCATATATGCCAGAAATTATAAGGAACATAATACTTGCCGTTGATGCTGTTGCCGTTGAATTCGAGAGACCAGCATGTACCACAATTGGCACTGTTGAATCCCTCGATGACGTCGGCTCCTCCAATACGGGGGAAAGAAGGAAGAGAGCTGAAAGTACTGAATCCTTTAGTTACCAATCCATTGGATCCAGTGCTGCAGGAGACGGTATTCAAATCTCCCTGCGCGTTGTCGTAGGTGTTATCGAAGCTGACAGTAGTAGTGAAGCTGCTAGCAAGCGATGATGTGGCGAGAGTGAACAAGATAGTAAAGAAAGAGGAGAAATGCATAGTTGAGTGGGTTAAGAGACTCGAAAAGCTGCTGCAAGCTGAAGACTGAGGTTTGGCACCTGCAGTAGCATTGGCCTTTATAATGTTCGGAAGCGAGTCCTGGCTATTTATCTATGAATACCATGTACAAAGGACCCTGCGGCCATCGACAAATTTTATTAGTATATAACTTCTTGCGTCACGAGATGATCGCATGACTTGAAGGATTTGAGACATAGCGAGTACCCTGCAGCACACGATGCCAGATGTTAGAAATTGGAAACCCTCCTACTGGCGTCGACGCCGTCGGCATATATTAGAGATATTTCTGAAGGTATTCTGGCTGTTTTCGACTAAGAAGAATCACTGTCTGACTCATTGGCGCAAGCCGGAAGGGTGGAAGCATTTGAACTTGAAACGCCTGCGGGGCGGCCGAGCGTCCGAGTACAGGTAAACCGATGTAATACTAAATGGTGGAGCATTCGCGTACGAATTCAATACATTCTTATATTAACTCCCAATCGGTTTTAACGGGATAAAAGGAATATCACCGAGAGGCTGTCCATCACGGGATTTATGTAAAGATCACCTCCATCAGTCGGGGCCGGAGGGTAGTCGGACCTCTGGAAACCAGGTTGCACGGGAGGAAATCTCCAGTCAAAAAATAAATAAATAGCGAACGAAAGAAAGAACGAAAGAAACTCGAGGAAGATGCTCCAGCCGTTTAGAATTTTGAAATGATTGCATTCTGCTTAAATTCTGCTTACTTTGATCCTTCAAAATTCTACCGTGACGCTGAATCAGTCCCCATATATGTTTACTCAATCGGCCATCCCTGAGTCTGTCAGACGAAGTTAATGCTATAGTCCTTATAGATTATAAAATAGATCTAGATCCGCTTGGATGAGAGCTTCAGAAGCTCCTTTAGTTCATTTGCCTGATTTTCCTTTCTTCACGAACGTCATTAGAACTCAGAGTGGCGAATTTAGGTGAGTTGTAGATGAGCCCATGATTAGTGTTGCCTGTCGCAAAAATCTCAAACTCCTGACCGCCTAGCCCGCCCTGACCAGGCCTGACGGGGATTTTTGAGCTCGGTCATCTCTTGCATACGCGTTGTATACCATAATTAGAGTAACTTTTACACCCTGGTCAGGGTCTTGCCACTGGTCGAGCCAAAATCAGGCTCGATCAGGTCATTTCGATTTTTGCGACACCGTTAGTCCCAAATAGTCCCAACGGTCCGCGTTTTTACAGGCTTTTCGGGAACGCTAGCGGAAGGTAAAGGATGTCAGTAATTGTGTATATCCTAGAACATTATATTCATACGTTTGTGGAAGGAGACTCTCAAAGGAAGGGCTTGTGGAACATGGACCGTTCGGGACTAAATGGGACTAATGGCAACACTACCCATGATAATATAATATAATCATTTATAAGATAGGCTAAGTATTGCTGTAATTATTTCAGACAATCAAATTGGTCTATTAATCTATGCATGATTTGGGTTATGTTCTTCAAGTCACGGTGAGACCGTGACTGAACGAGAGTCTAAACATAAAAGCCTGTACTACAGGCATATAGCTTTATTGATAGCTGTGGGTCAATATGGTGCTCTATGGATGTTCTGGAAATAAACTATCGTAATGGCTGTGCAAAGGGCGCTACATATTACAGGCCACACTTCTTCAGCTCCACATACAAGACAAGCTCCTCCTTCCACTGAAAAACACAGTAATGTTAGTCGAAGACGTATGGATTTACATAGCTCGGACATACTTGCCACTCGCGGATTTTAGGCAGCTAGCGCAATCATGTCGCCGTCTACGGCTTGCAATACTTCCTCTACTCCTCGAGCAGCAAACGTTCGCAGGTCTTACTGAGAACAATCCAAGGTCAGTAGCTGCGTGCTTTCTCCACTTATCACAACTCAAGAGACGTATCAACTTCTTATCTGAGCATCCGGAGCATGCCACCCATATCCGACGGGTGCAGATACGAAGGTGGACAGACATATCGATCTGCCTTCGACAACTTTCTAACTGCGGTCGAGGTAAATCATCGATTTGTCGCTGCGGAAGATACGATCAATTTATTGGTTCAACGCCTATAGATATAATCAAACAGCCCCTCCCCACTGTGCTTGTCGAAGCGTGGACTTCGACATACCAGGCGGTCATCGACTTTGTTAAAAATCTCAAGAACCTCCAATTGCTGGAATTCTACGAGCATCGTTTTTTCATGGGATTTTATACGTCTACACCTCATTTCTCGGAGATTGAATTCTATACCTTTGATAGGATTCAGTCCCCGTGGATAATGGAATTTAGCGTATCTCCTGGAAGCATCCCTACCTCACTGTCAATGCCGCCTTTTATGCATGATAGATATTTGATTCATAATATTCTAGTCGAATATTTTAGTCATTTTCTGGAGACGCTTCTTCCCGTCAAGTCACTTCAATGTACGTCTACACTTATGCGAAGCCTCACAGAGAAAACCATAGAAAATATGAAGAAGACCTTAAAGCGTTTCTCCATCCAGGTTGGATATTTCGAAACTGGCCAAATGGATCCCAATAGCTTAAGGATCGTCCAAAACGCTGATCAACTTCAAGTTCTCAATATATTAGCCTACGCATTTGGAGACATCCCGGATAACTTGAACACATCGACAAGTCTCCTAGCAGCGAATATCACCGCGTATGCTGGTCCCATAGAGTTCCTAGTCAGACTGGGTTCTACGCCGAATCTGGAAGTTCTCCGACTTCAGCGAGAATCATGGACAGCCATCTCTCATTCAGCGGAGAACTTGGATTCAGTATCTAGATATCAAATTAGGACCCTGGATCTGAGCCGTTGTTGGTTCAAAATCTCAGATGCAGAAAGCATATCAAAGGTATGGCCCTTCGTGGCCACCTTGGTTATACCGCGTTATATTGGGGAAGTACAAACACAACGAAGAATGTTTAGAGACAAGGTACATACCAATAAATTACCCTTATCGCGATGAAGTTAAACTTATTACATCCTAAAGCGATTTATATTTTCAAAGCTGATCAATATCATCGTATTATTCGTCAAACTGGAGTCCCTTGTAATAATGGGCGACGCTTTCGGATATCGCATTCCCCCCATTTCTATCCCTCGAAAATTTCGAGAAATGCAGCACAGCCAAAGTCTTCATACCATAATTATTTCTGGAATTAACACGTATCACTGGGAATCCTCGAAAGGTTGGGTCTGTGGAAAGAAGACGAAGAAAAACCTCCCTGAGTATACTAAGGAAGAGGTTCAGGAGGTTGATGACATGTTCCGTCGCTGCTTAGTCCCATATTCCGCAGACATTGGAGAACGTCTGAAGGAAACATGGCGTTCTCGTTCTATTGGAAGATTATTTGGACGAGTGTACACCGAGCTTAATTGAACGAACTTACGATATGGCGTGTGTTTTTGAACCATTAATAATGATTGGTTAAAAGTTAGTTGAAGTCAGGAGAATCTTTTCTCGCTTACTTGTCTGACAGTACTTGACTCGATAGCATTTTAGTGGAGAAGACCTAATCGAAAGTAAAAATAAAAATACATAAACACGTCCTCTGTACAAATTCCAGCTCGAAAGTCTGGACGCTAACTAGAACGCCTTAAAGAGACAGGAGGAGGTCCACCCACAAATTTATTCAGCATTGCACGCTCTCCTTCTCCACAGCCAGCTCGTTGAAGTCAGCGCTGAGCATTATGCGTCCATTCCACTCCGTAGCCCGGAAGACTTTAAACAAAAAAACGTCATGCCACCAATCCTGTCAAAATTGTATATAAATGGACTTACGGTCCAGGATCATATTTGTTTAACCCCATGAAGAAATCTGTAATTTCTAGAATCTTTTAGCCATCTACCTCATAGATCGGAGTCAAGTAGGTGGCACCTCGTCCATCGCCAGCATACCAAGGCCCACACCAAGGAGGAGGAGCTTGTACCATCAATTACACTTCCTGTCCGGCAATTGCAAGTAAAGGAGGATACTTTGTCTGTTTCTCGTACTCCTCTCTAATTGCTTTAGCATACTCCAGGACGAGGGATTTCCGATCTTCGGGGGCGAAATGGTGAAACAAGGAGACAGGGACTTGAACCGCGCTCATTGCTAGACTATATCTGACAATTAATTTCCGTCGAGCATCAATCAAGCCATAATAAAATACGATAGCGTCTGAACCTTTGGGGGTTGGATTATCGAAGATAGGAAGCAGGCTCACGGCACCGTGTACTATAATTTCTGTCAATAGCGAGAAGTAATAATAACTGATTGAAGATTAACGGCCAACTTCTTAGATAGATCCCCAGTTGGTGCACCAGCCGCCTTGATCTTAGCCGATTGGTTCACTGAGAAGGTATGATAGAGCCTGCGAGTCTTTGGCCTTTGTTTCTGAACATCGAAAATGGACTGAACGATAGATTTAAATGCATGAGCACGCTGACGTAGTGAATATTAGCTGCAGTAAATTCTCGGATAACGTGAAAGTTACCAACTGCAGCTCCCGTCACGAGTCCCTCTAGAACCCAAGAGTCTGATCATACGGAGGTCCTTCTCGCAGTTCACCTTGAATTTTTGGTTTTATAATATTGCCTTGGGCATCCTTAATGGCAGGCTCGCAAGCTCTGATTACATCGGTGATTCCTGGAAGGAGGCTCGACGAATCAGCCCCAATGTTAGTTTCCGAAGTTGCGATTCTCGATATGTGGGATCTGCAATGTAGTTAGAAAGGTGGTGAAGAAGTCGCGTTCCAAAAATCTTGAGACCAGTTCCATCGAAAGGAACCTGAGAGGTTTGGATGAGGATTCGGAAAGACGTAGAAGAGTACGCAACGAGGTGAAGATAAGTTTGGTGAGCAAAATCCGCTGGCGGTAATGGGTCTTGTCCGACAGCGTATCTGAGATCGTCTGGATCTTAAAGTCCTCTTGGAGAATTACGGTTGCCTTTGCCTAAGACTCTACGTCTGCGGAGGATTTCGCGACGTCGTAGACCATGTAATGCCTTGGGAGGGGACGTCCTTCTTCCGCAATATAAAGACCTTGCAAGGCAATGAGGGGATTCTCTCATCGAAGAGACTTCCAGGCGTCACGGAGGAAGGAGATTAGGTCGGAAGTAGAAAGAGGGTTATAATTTTCGACATAGATTCCAAGGAACAAATTCTGCTCCCCGTGGTAGATCATATTCCAGACATCTTCGATGAGTTCTCCAACAGGTTCCCGCACGAGGCGTCCAGCAACTTTGAGGTCTTCACGCCATCCGAAATGGGTCAAATCGAACGACGTCATTCAGAAGAACCAAGAGAGAAAGGTGCTTGCTATCAACGAAAGATAAAGGTAGTCGTTTTTTGGTTATGCATATATCTTGACACTCTTATTTTAAGTGTCCGACTCGGTGGAAACATATTAGGGAATCGGCCCTAAGTACTAGAACCTATTCGAGGAAACCTGATCGTGACGAGGAAGGATCTAGAAGACTAGAGTATAATGCTCAGAAGCGAGGATTTCTGAATTAGAAAATTCTAAAAGAAATTGAGCCATGAACTCGGCAGATGCGAGTTAACCGGTGACAGGTTGATAGGTCGACTCTCGAGTTTATAGTGGAGCGGTATAACTCCCACAGACCCGAAAATTAAACCGTACTTCGCTGCTATTAATCGACCTTGAGATGCACACTCTGTTGCCTCTTACTGGAGTAAATCTTACATGTAAGGACGTGTTGAGCATGAAATATAAATGTAGTAATAAATGTGATTGTGCTTGCCACTACTGAGACTTGGAATCAGCCTGAGAGTTTGCTTTCGCTTGCACAGCTTGCACACACTGTATCAGAGACTCCAGATCCCGTTGTTAGGAATTACACCTTCCGGAAAAAAGTGAAACAATGCGTAAATGTTCAGAAGGATGACAGCGAGCCCTTTGGTACTGAGGCAAAGGTTTCCGGTTTAAATTTGTATAAGATGGAACCAGCCCAAGCTCCAAATAAATCAAATAAGAGTATTATTATTTTTAAATCAGGCGAAGCAGTCTAGCGCTCTTTTCCAGTCTTAAACTTGTAGTGAACAAGCATTGAAAGTGAGAGCATTTGGGCCGTAGATACATTGTGAAAGGATGCATTTTACTTCCGTGATATTTCCTTTTTCGTCATATTCCAAAAAGAGACTCGGTATCACTCAGTTAAGCTTCTGCTTTTATGTAGCTTTCAGTCTCCTAACAAATAAAATGTTTCTAAAGGTCTTGGGCTATTATTGACGCAGGTATTGTCGCTGCATCGACGTTGAAGGCCGGGCGGTGATTACATCGGCTAAGCGTCTGCCCGCCAAGTTATAGGCCTCCGTTCCAACAGTTGTCAGTCTAAATCGGACGCCGTCGCTGCCCTCATGGCGCAGACGACGTGGAGAGCGTCCTTTGCCAATAGTGTACTCCGATTACTCCAGAGCGGCAGCTGGATTATTACTATTATCTCACGTTGCTTCAAGCATCCATCAGGAATCCGTCTCCTCTGCTATCCGTTCGGCGCTGTGCGTAGATGCCTACTTTGATACTTTCAGACCGAGTTTCTCGTCTGCTTGCACTGTCCAATATCAGAACCGAGCGGCTCCCTGCGCTCTCTCACTTCCTTCTTGTCTGCGCAGACCAAGCTTCTCGTCTCCTTGAACCCTCCTTTTGTTGCCCGTGCTAGACTCCCTCTCCTGCACATAGCCCGAGCTTTTCATTTTAGTCTCTTATAAGTACACATTTGACTCTGTTATACACAGACTGAGTTGCTGCACAATCTGTCTCCTCTGCTATCCCCTGTGCTGTAGATGCTTTGATGCTTTCCCTGTTGTGCGTGCAAGTCCATTGCTGGGCCGCTATGACGCCGAACGCTCATCTGCGGATTTCCTTTGGCCAATCATGTCTTGTGCTCATACTGTAGTGTGCACGACTGTTGCTGAAGCACGCTGTGTGCCACTTTGCGGTACTTTTTTTATAGTTAATATATATTGTTTCTACCTAGACATATACACATATCTTCCTTAACTCATCCACAGTTACACTCACCCACAGTTACACTAACCTAGGGCGGCCTATCGGCCGTAGTGAGCAAAGGAGGGGATACCGCCCCTCAAAGGCTTGTCCTCCTCCCTCTGTGACGGGCAGCCTGACAGTCACATTCTTTTCTAGGGTGTGGCCTGAATGCTTGTCCAGCAGGGAGGCTGCGTTGCGCACCCGCATAGGCAGCAACCCGGCGTTCCGGACTGGGACCCATGCCGACTTATCCTCCTCCAATCCACCCAAGATCAATCCACTCTCCGCCAGTTGAACCAAACCTGGAATATGGGGCTTGCAGGCAACTTGCAGTTGATATTGCGAGGTATTCTTAATTACTGATATTAGGAAGGCTGAGCAAAGCACTAGGCGATCCTTCTGGGGAATACACCCAAAGGGGCAGGCCGATTTCGCATTTTGCGAAGAGAACTTGAAGAGAACGTTGGATGCCGTATATTTTATTCAGTGTTTCTCTCCGCTGTAGTTTATTCTATTACAGTAGAAATTAATGGACCAGACAGCTGTCAAATTAGGGCCGAAGTAAGTGTGAGCTCAGGTCCCTGTAATGAGCATTAGATGGCTTAGGAGGGCTTAGACCAGGGTTGCTGGATCACGGTACGACCGATAGAAAAGAATGGGTTCGGAACGGGGTGCTACCCTGTGCTACAGCGCTGGAGAACCACTGCCCAGGGCTGGTGAGGATTTCGAAGTTCTCACGTGAGAACCGGTCCCTGCAACAAGCGCACAGGATTGGATTCGAGTGGTCCCAAGCCTGCGTTCCGCTGACTTCTATCGGGTCGGGCATCGGTTTACCGCCCATTTTGCTGGGTTGTTATCTGCCCGTTATCTGCCTGAGAAAGTTTGAGCTGACACTTCTTCTCGCTCCCTTGAAGTCAAAACGCGACAATTATCTCTGTAAATATTTAAGTATGTAGCTAGTAACATATTTTACATGATTTAATGAGTTAAAATCTCGAAAATTAATGCTGCTGAAGAAATGACATTGACCAATATGTTATCTGCCACGGGCGCCAAAAGCTATAAACGAATTTTGACAAGTATACGAAATCTCCTGGAACAGGAAACGATGCAAAGTATATTTATTCTCAGTAAATCTGTATAAAACGTATTTACAGCTGTATCCCATACAGTCCAACATAATTCTCGAAAGTGTTCTATCATTATACAGGCAGACAAACCAAAAGTTGGCTTTCAAAACAGTTGGGGCGCTGTAATAAGTACAGCATCCATACAAATAATTTATACAGTACGGTGCCAAGCCCTTGAACTATTCACCGTTGTTGCCGCAGTATGCACTGCAGCACGCAAACGAGGCAGTTCAATTTGATGTGCTGCGGCACTCGAATTCAGGAACTAATTTTAAGCTCACGAGATTACTCCAATCTCTTTCTTTTCTTTTCTTTTCTTTTCTTTTCTTTTCTTTTCTTTTCCGTTCCTTTCCTTCTTTTTTCAGCTCCGACACCCAGTAAAATGGGGGGTAAACATGCGTGTCGTATCCCACGAGAGACTTCGACAGGATGTCACTGCAGGTACCGGCGTGGAAGCAGTCAGGCTAAAACGAGACATCCAAAAAGATATCATAGGATCTGGAGGCTGAAAGGTAGTGACGAGAAAGGGTCCAAACGCCATCTATCTGGATAGAAGACGCTTCCAAGACATTGTGGTGTCAGTTTGCTGAGATAACTATGTTCGCCGTATCAGCAATATATTTCCGATGGGTTCAGACTTCGCGGTGATCATCGACAGCGGATACGCCCATCCTTAGCGTCGGTCATCGGTGAACTCCTTTTGTCGAGTTGGATAAGTAGCTGGCCATGATTCTTGTGTTTCAGATGGTTGCATCGAAGCAATGTGTAACACGTATAGGGTGCAGGGTGCAGTATGCTATTTGGAAAGAAGCACGGTTGTCAACCAGTCAAGATGCGAGTTCATAACTGGCATGATGTTTGTGTGCTGGTGCCTTTGAGAATGTTGTACGTCGACAAGTCACCGTGTCCCTGAACTTCAACAGGAAGCCTGATCAAGCAGATGAACGATATATCTGTCATAGAGGTATCAGAATTGTCGGAACGCAGACAGAAGAAGACCCGTAGACCGAGAGATAGGTCAGGTACTGACCTAAGCAGGCGATGCTGCAGTGCGATGAAGCAGGAGAGATCGGTTGGATACTGACCTGAGCAGGCGATCTGCGATGATGCACTACAGTGACACAGATTATCCACCCATCAGGAATCGTGTCCATCTAGTTCCAATTGTGCCATACAGGGATTGTGAGGTCGCCTTGCAGTCGCATTCGAAGACGGATCCTGTCCACCTCATCACCCCTGCATATCTTATTCTATCATTGAAGATGCCAAATCAGAACATATCAAGAACCTACATGCTCTTGATGTCTTCCTATGTTGTCCTTATGAATCTGTTCGAAATGGTCATAATCTTCCGTGCAATGTTCCTAATCCGGGTACCGCTGCTCGCACGCGCACGCGGCACCACACCGGACTGCCCCAGGATACGCATTGGATGCGTAGCTACACAGGTACACTTAGTCGAAGGTATGCTGGCATCGCGTTGCAGGGTAATGAGTGGTTCTTGAGGGAGGTTTGATGGAGGATGGTCGACGAGGACTCGAAAGAAGATTACGTCATCATCGTAACCAAATCGAAGAATAATTGCTGTTCGAAGGTGGATACTGGCACATTATTGATATGAGCCGAAAGATGGTTGGAATTCGAACTCAAAGTGCCGTCCTCGATAAGTATCTATGCTATCCAAGTTCCGTTCCTCGTCGTCTGGCAATCATTTGGCTTGCATAAGTATGATCCTCGGAGTCACCGCTTCTCAGTCCTGCAAAAGGTGATTATCAGCTTCTATTTCGTAAGGAGCACGAACAGAAGATGAAGTAATGAAAGCGATATCAAAGAAGCAAAACCAAGCGAGGAGAGCTGAGGCGACGGATTGACAAGGAACAGTGGAAGGCTGAGTGGAGAAGGTGATCTGACAAATGAACAGAGAATACATACCTAGAACGTTGCGGAGAGCAATGGAGTGCCAGAAATAAAGTAGATTTCCTTTACTAATGCACAGAATTGGCCATATTTGGCTGCAAAGACACACTATTAGCGACTAAGTAGTTTGGAATCAGAAGAGAAGCAGAGAGGAACTTACGGGATTCCATGTAATGCTCATTACGGTCTTCTTATGATTGTCGCAAGTTTTGGCCAGAGCTACCGTGAATGCAGAATGCAGGTAGTTTGGACGGTGGTATTGAGAAATCGACGAAGTACTTAGGTACCCAGATATCGTCTTCATTATGATAGCTTCCACCTGCTCAATCGATATAATTTCTGCGATGCCTTATAGCATTCTGTATGACTGAAGCTTGAAGCGGCCATCCCTCGACAAAGGAAAGTGTTGCTCCTCGGGACCTCGCCGAGACTCGAGAGGAGGACCGTGACAATCTTTATGCAAAGATATGTCCAAGGAAAGGGCTTCACTGTGGTCATGTTTCGTGTATTTCATACCGTTTATCAGCTAGTCAAAGCGCGTAGGGTTAAGTATGCCATTGCAAGTCGTCATGGACGGCGTACGAGCAAAAAGTGTATGACGTGACGCGTCACGGATTCCGCGGATCGAGCGTCTGCAAAACATGGTGATTCGATCATCCGCCATGCATCCAACACCTTCCAACTTCCAACTTCCAACTTGACTCTAGTAATGCTTCAAAAAGACTTTCATAGTCGAATATTGGAACCTCAAAACCCTGGTCCTTATTTTTAAGAGAAAGATGATCAGGCTCCCCGCCGCACCTGATTCCTGAAACTTGAGCTTGGAGTCTTCAATGTTCGTAAAAACAAAGGGAACGAAAGTCCTCACCTGCACTACAGATCTTATTTCTCTATGAAAAGATAACATGGACCATAATTTAGGCTATATAATACCTACCTTTTCTAGCTGCCGAGTTTGACTGATTATTTTGCCCTTTAGAAATAACGAAATACTTATGTAACGCCTGATAATGAGACCATTTGAGTATTTAACTCATGCAAACCCAATAAATAGTATTCATTCTAGATATTAATCTAGTGATATAACGATTGAATATAAGTTTCGTCAAGAATATCACCCTTGCGTCGGGTGTAGATCGAAAGCCAGGTGGCAGAGGTTACTTCCGTATTGCAACAATTCTGAAGATTGCCAACCAATGCCCTGCCAGTTGTGAATAACCGGATATATAGTCGGGAAGATAAGAGAAAGCACTTGAAGGTTGATCCGCCGTAATTCACTTGGTATGTCCCTTGACTACTAATACTATGGCGTCTGTAACATTAGTCGTAGCTTCTAATTTCTACGAACTTTGCCTTTTCAGGTACTTACACTGCATTTCGATCTCACACGACGGTAAAAGACTGACACTTGCCTTCTCTTTATATACCTTCACTGGAATTTTTGAATGACATCATGGCCATGGAGGAGTCAGGAATTTCAGTCTCGCTTCTTATCCATTAAGTGTGAAAAGAAAAATAGAACCGTGGCTATGATGGCTGTTAATGATATTGATAAGGAGTCTTAAATTGATTTTCAAATATAATTGAGTAGGAAAAGAAAGTCAGCCATCAATATACACATTACTAGGCAAGGTTAAGGATATTGGTAAGTATTCTTGATTTTTTTTTCAACTATTCGAGTCATGAAAAGCGCATGTGACCTAACTGTGCAGCGACTTGGACACTTAAGTATGTTGTTTCTAGCTTTATGTACTCTCCAAGTCACAGAGCGGTCTAGACTTTATTTCTGAATTATACATACAATGTGACTAATGTAGCAGCTCAAGATATATAAAAGCAAAGGAACAGAGAGGCGAAATTCATATCCAGAAAAAGATAAATCAAGGCGGTTGCCTAAACTGGAGATTTTTGTAGAAAAGTGATTTTACCGCAGTGAAAGCTCGACCTTTCTGAATTTACTTACTCCATCTCCACTCATGCTTCACTCTCCCGGAGCGGAGCGCAGGATGCAACTTGTACGGTATCAGCCTGTACATTGATCACGATATATGTATTGAAGCTGCGACCTGAAGAAAAAATATAGAAACAAATAATAATTAAGCTATCGGCACTTGAAAGTAGACTGATCCGAGGAATTTCCGTACGCGAGAAGTAAGGATACTACGCAGAGAATGCAGAGCGAACGAAGGAGAGGAAGAGACGGAGACAGACATATGATATACGCGACTAGGGATGGGAAGAGATGCAAGAATATCGAGGACGGGTGGGAGGTATGATTGATGGAGGAGAGAGAGCGTCGACTTCTACACCTGCAATGCGACGAGGATCTGATAACTAATGAGAACGTCCATCGAGCTTCATCCTGCACGGCGGATAAGTGAAGAGCGTCCACCTCGGATAAGCAGCCCACACAATGGGTAACACCGCCCGTATGAAACCGTATACAAGGTCACGACCAAATGGCAGGACCCAACCCCTACAGCAAACTATCCATCCTCGAGAACACCTCGAATACTGTCGCGACAATCTCGATAGAAAGGTCTTCATCTCCGCCCTGCAACTCCTTCTTCGCCTCCCTAACCAGCTCATATACGCTCTCCTTCCCACCCGATGAACCCAGACCCTGTCGTTTCCTTGCTTGCGTCGCTGCTGCAGTGGCACCAGTCGAGGACGAGCCAAATGGCCACACACAAAACTCTGATAGGATATCATCACAGCGCCCAAATGCATCCTCTCGTTCTTCGTATCCCAGCCTCGTAAGCGCGTTCTCCAGTACAGACGCAGCATACGCCGCGCAAACCAACGCTACGCTCCTGACCACCCGCATCTGCGTCCCTTCCTCCAACAACGTCTCCTTGGGCAAACTCGTAGTGCGCGCTGTCAATACGGAGACGACGCGATTTACTATCGAGTCTTTTGCACGCGTGTCGGAGATGGGGTGTGTGGCCATGTCGAAGAGGAGGAAGTTGCGCTTTTCGGTGCGAAGGACGCCTTTGTCGACGAGCCCTTTCGCAAGACGTTCGCGGACCTGTTTTAGTTGGAAGCCGATTTTGAGGACGTTCCATGTTTCGCCTACAGGGATCAAGAACGAAGTCAGGATTATGCACTACGTGACATAGGACGAGGAAAGGTATACGCCTACTTACCTGACATCAAGTCGATCCAGCTGCCCACTCCCATCTTCTCTTCTGTTGAATTGATCATCTTGAGAGCTTCGTCGAGGATCGTCTCGCCCGTCTGGCGATCGTCGATGACTTCGATGAGCCTATCTGGCAATGGGTACCGTCGGCGACTAGGATCTTTCACCATCGCGATTCTTCTCCGTAACGCCAGCTCAACAAGGATACATCCGCGTAAAGCATACGAGATATTGTCATTCCAGAACGAAAGGTAGCCCGCCTTGTCTTTGAGTCCCAGCAAAAGCACCTCTTCAAGCAGCGTGAGCCGCGGAGCCTTCCCGCCTTCTCTGCGTCCTCGTTCTTCGTTCTCTATGAGATCGCGTGGATCAAATGCGATTTTTTGACCACCCTCTAAGGCAGTTCCTGCGTGGGTTGCGCCATTGGAGGTCGGAAATTCGGATGTGGATGGGGACGCGTTGGAGGAGGCGTTGGCGGTGGTGTCGACGGCGGTGGTGTTGACGCCGCGGCGGCGGGAGAGGCCCGACGTGGAGCTCATTGCATTGGGAGGTGGCGAGGATGCGTTGGACGACGTGGACGGCGATGAGGAAGGACGCCTGCTGCACAGCTCTAGACGCTCCCCGATTTCGGCAATCCCCGGGCGGCATGTACTGCACTAATCACGGCCGCTGTCGCCGTTTCCTGGCTGCGCTTTTGACTGCGAGCAACTCTGCTGTGTATGTATATCTGGGAGTATTGACAGTGCTAGTTGGATACAAAAGACCTGCGAGGGGTAAATATGCTAGAGGAGCGTCCTTGTTTAGGTTCTTTTTAGCGATGAGATGATGACCTGAACTTCGGAATCTGACGAATAGGTGAGGACTCCTCTTTATGCAACTACATATTAAATATTTGACGTTCTTGTTCGCTGGCCAGGCTGGCTTCCTCAAATTCCCGTCGGTCTGGCGTATAATATACGTCCCACTCAATCAACTACTAACATAATATCAACGTGAAAAAATATTGTCATTAAATAGCTCAATTTGTAAACACATCGCATACTTGAAGAACCTTAGATTAAATATTAAAATAAGGCATACACCTGTCGATCAACACTGAAGGCTCGCAGAGCTTCTTCTTTTTTTTCCTTTTTTTCATTATACCATATCCGAGGCATCTCGCTGCGGATCTGTACTGATTCGATAATGATTATGGGATGGGCCCTGCTCTGCATTCGCCATGATCTTCGAGATTGAGTAAGTGTTGCCGATATCACTTTATTACATTTTTGAACTCACTGGAACTACTATAATATCACTATGGCCTTCAGGTCTCTCTTGCTGATCATCCCCAGGCCTCGTTGATTTCCCGATGTGACGCAGATCTTCATCATCGAGGGATGTGCGAATCCCAAGACTTGTAATATCCCTACGGACGTTTCTACGTTTCGGTATGATGCTTTGCGGAATGAATGTGTTATCGGCATTTGTGGTCAATGCCCCTTCTGATTCTTCCTTATCCTCGGCCAATTCCTCATTAGTTTTACAGATTTCGAGAAAGAAACGGCACAGCAAGATGGTGGTGATACTTATTTGGTTTCAGTGGTTAGATATTTCGATGGAAAGTGTGACATACACGTCGTGCAGTGGAACATCAAAATTAACCAAGGTGGGCTGCGTATGAGTGCTAAGTGCTGTGTCAGATGCGGTGATGGATGAAGAGGACTAACCCGAACGAGCTGTAGCAAACACATGAGATATCATCGTCATAGCTATAAAGATGACCTACCTTATCGGATATCACATCCAAAATATCCCAAACAAATATGAGACTAAATCATCAGGCTTATTAGTGGACAAAATATCTTGTCGTTGTCGATGGAACCCATACCCAAAGCGTAATACTCCTGGAGATATTCAGAAATTAATTAGTTAGAAGCTTATAGTTTAGCTAATGATTTACTCGCCTTTTTTGACAAACAGCCTCAGTAAAGTGACTTCCTTGCCGGCCTGTTCTATTGTTTCGAGATACAATCGCCAAGTGGATTCAAGTACTATGCCCGTCGCACAGAACTCAAAAAGAATTAGGAATATTTGATTGCAGAGTTTAAATGTCGCTTTGTGGAGTTTAAGTTCGTCTTCGAGCCAATTATAGGATATACGTACGACTAGAATTGTAGGTAGCTTTCGATATCATAAAAGTAGGGAAGAACACGTACTATAAAGCCGTCATTGAATCCGTTGGATCCGACAGCTTGCAGTCAGTGAATCCTAAAAAAGCCTAATGACGGATATATCAATGGTTTAAGTATTGGAGACAAATGTCTAAAAAGGAACGTACAAGGAGACTGCCTGCGAGCAAGGTTGCTGTTGTGCATAGAAGGACCAGGTTCCGAGTCTTTTTGCGAGCGATTATCCAAGTTGTCACCAAGGTCAAGCCTAGAGATCGTACACACCACAGTGAGTGACTCGCGGGAGAGTTTGGAAGACAGAAGCACTCACCTATCACTCCCGCCGCACTGATATTATCGATAACTGTAATTGCAATATTATCCTGTGTGCAAGCTCTTGAATTACATTATTAAATATCTAATAAAAGGAATAGAGAACCCATACTAGCGAAGCAAAAGCTAAGAAAATGCCATATTCTTCAGATGAAATGAACTTACCTTCTCAGATGTTGTCCTACTAGTAGAAACCATTACTTGTAGGATATTCTGAAGAACTAGGCCATAACGAGCAAGTAAATAAACAACCCCCCCGGCCGTCCAGGGCTTCCCCCATATAAACTTGATTTCATCCGAAAGGGTAAGTAATGAATCAAATAAAAACAAGGCTATGTTGGAGCTTTAGTGTCTATAATGTATTTCAATGAGACGATGTCGCACCTATTGCTGCCATAGTAACATTTAAAGCACTGCGACTGACAGTAGTAATTTCCTTCACTATTTCGCTCACAGGGATAAGAGGAATCAACTCACTTATCCATAGTCAGGATTTCCAGTTCTTCCAAAGTTATTCCAGCAGAGGAAGTCATTATAAAAGATAGTGAAGAATATAAAAAGGTAGAGGTAGCCAGACCCACTGCTGATTTATCCATCCAGAGAACTATCTATTTAAGTGTTGCGCGATGTCGCATTGATGGCTGTGACTGATACGCTCCTTCGTGATAACTGGCTGTAACGATTATGAAACTGGAATAATTAACCAAAATGACAGATCTTAGAATCCTTGATGTCGTGAAGTAAGATGGGCTTGAGATGAGCACGCTATTGCCTGGTGCCAAGATGGTGGCGTTCGAGTGGTGACAAAGCGATGTTGTGACTTATGGAAACATTTACCTATTATGGAGAGTTTTCCCCCGCCAGTTACATCCCAAAAGATCCAGGCCATTGGATTTCGGCGGGTCACGGCACCAGCCGCTCGGGCGGTAACCGGAAAGGTTTTGCAGTCCACGCAACAAATATCCTTTTGCGGAAAGCTTCCGAGCGCCCGATAACTCCTGCAACCTCTCACGTGACATTCGTTCCTTTTCGCGTCGCTTAAACTTCTCCCTCCTCCTCACAAGCCTATACGTCGGTCTGTCTGGCACTCCCTCTCTACTTCATAACTACATTTATTATGTGGATCGACGTTCCAAGTATAATACTTACTAGACTTTCCTTTCTCCGGGTAACAAGGTGGATAGCAGCAGTGAAGTTAGGGTTGGACATGGGATGGGGATGGTGTGGGTCGAATTTGTGCGTTCTCATATCCTCGTGGTGTGTTATCTTTTATATGTAAGTTCTTCTGAGCTTACATCAAATGATTTCTCGAACCATGCCGTCTTGAACTCTCCTCCACTTGTTGCCCGGTCGCTCAGCCTGTCATCTCCTGTAAGGAATTGGAACCTAACCTCACTAATCGGGATATTCGGATCATTGTTTCTTTCGCTAATTAACCGTAACACAGCTTCTATTTTAAATACATTGATATTTCCGACTTGAAGTCGGTCTTTTAGGATATATAAAGGGTTGTAGCTAGCTCATGTACTTCAGTAGTTTTGTTCTCAATCTACAGTTGGCATCGACTAGTCATTTCTGGCTGATCTAACTGAGTTCAAATACTAAAACCTCACATCTCCTTCCCTTCCTCATGTGTACCCCCACATTTTATTAGCTGTTACTTCTGAATTTTTTATAATGTACTTTTGCTCTCTCATCCGGCCTTCATATGCTCTCACATTATTATCTCCTTTGAATCTGCTATACATATGTAATATCATACTTTCTCAAGAATATTCTCCAAAATCGCCCAAAGACACTTCAGCAACAGATTCAGCATGCCTTTGGTAGACTTACAATAGAACATACCAAATTTCGCCTTTAACTTACATGATATTCAATTCCCATATTGGGACTTATCGAGAGCTCGGAGGCTTTCCGTTAAAGGAAGTTTGATGCCCTAAATTTCCGGAATTACCTCAAGCATTGACTTCCCAGATCCGGGATTTTTCCGGGATGGGCCTCAGGCCTGTCCCTATATTTTCAGGGGTCCTAAGAGGGCAGGTCACTCGCTGTGACAGAAGGCAGCGGACGCTCAATCCAAGCCTCGCGTACAGCCAACGGACTTTCAGAGGGAATTCAGGGTCGCAGTTGATCACCAACTGCATGCCCATCGACTCACTTCTCTGATGAGTGTTGGAGTCGGCAGGCTGGAAGTCACTGTCCTGGAAGCTTAGTAAACCGAACGTACCTCCACTACATGCTCTTCGCCATTTGGTGGCCTCGAAGTAAAGGGGTAAGTGTCTGCTTACGTTAAGTGTCATCATGAAGCGAACCGGTGCTCCCTTCGCCCAGGTGGTATGGTTGGGCTGGCCCAAACTTCTGTCCACGTATAAGTAGCTTATGACTTGTCTGCACTCAGACTCAACTTTCCCACACTATCCTTCTCCAAACCACGGTTGTTATCGTATCTCTGATCCACATCCCTGACAGTCTCGTGATTGTTAAATGATCTAAAGCTTCTGCCTCTCTTCCCCAAAGCACGACTCCAACTTGTAGGCCGGATTCCGTCATCATGTTTCGTGCTCCACAAACCATGGGGCAATGTCCACAGAGGATTCTTCGGCAAATGCCTCTGGAAAGCCAAGTACAGAATGAGGAAGAGAACGGGTACACCAAACAAAGGGCATCTAACGTGCAAAACGCATGGAAGGCGTGGCTGATGGATGGCAGCGAGATTGGTTACTCGAGTACCAAACCCCCGATAACTGTGCCTCCAGTTGTAGCGATGGCGATGGCTGGGGGAGGCCTACGTGGATCACTTTTCTCGGCGGGAGTAATGACTGCTTTCGATTCGAATAATGATACAGCACAAAGAAAAGGAACCGGTGGCCTTATTGGAACGGCCCTTTTCCAAACGGGGAGCGCAGGTAAAGTCACCAATTCTTGCACGAGTTACGTCAATTGATTCGACTATCTAAGGCGGGAGTTTCACATTTTCTGGCATTGGAGGCTTTGACACCTTCCATCCCGGTCAATTTATCGCTGTTCCCAACAACACTCGAGGTGCCTTATTGAATATGAGTCTGGTTACTCCGGGAGGTGCCAATGTCCTCTCCCCAAATAATCAACAATTCTTTGGGAACATTATGTCGAATGTCGTCTCCAAAGCTACTGCCGGGTTGTGTGTATTTTTTTTAACATTGTTGGTTATTCCCGAGCCAATGTTGCTTTACAGTGATACTAGTCTCGCTGATGTTTGGGGGAGTATGGTGTCCTACCACTTCTTGAATGGAACCACCCGCAATAATTTTTACACCAACGATACATCTCATGGCGCCAATATTTTGTTTAGTAACCTGCCTTCTCAAGATATTTACCAAAATTTCTCAGTTCCGTTGCCTATCATTGCTCTCAACTTCCAAGTTCCAGCTGGAGCGGACGCTTCCTCTAGTATTATTTATGAGGTAAATAACGAAATTTGAGCCTTAAAGATACATCTTGACAGGGTATATACCTCCTAGATAACCCCTTACGAAATGGGTTCCTTTGATCCACGCCTCTCCACAATGGCTCAAACCAAATATCTCGGAACACAACTTACGAACGGCGTTCCCGCAAATAATAACTCATGTGTAACAAACTTCGACCAAGCCAGCTTCGTTATGGGTACTACAAGCAGCCCTTTCTATGTAAGCATATGAACCTCAGAGAAGTTCCTCCTATTGACTAAATATTTAGAATGCTTTGGACTTGGATGGGAAAAGTCCTAACACCACTGGGTTTGATTCCGATGATGCAAATGCCTTAAACTATCTTCTCGGAAAATTGATGGCCCAGGTAATAATGTTATGAAAATCGGAATATTATCTCATATTTTCTTAGGCAAAGTCTCGTCGATATGATGTTGCAAATTGGCCGAATGTAAGCATTTTCACACGTTCTGATCTGGTTATTTGTTGACATTCTTTTTCCCATAGCCCTTCAAGAATATTAGCGCAGCAACGTTTCCGAATTCAAATGAAGATTCTTTGAGTCTCGGAGGGTCACAGAACTATATTCCCATTGAGCAACTAATGGTCAAGGCTCGAAACGTCAGTGTTATTGTCGTGGTCGACAGCACAGGTGAACCTACTGAGAATAAGTGGCCTGAGTAAGTCATTACCCTTGTTTCGGACCAGAACTGGGATTCTCACGTTGTCATATTTCAGCGGTACAGCAATGATTTTGGCAAGAGAACGTATCAGCACGGTTCTCAATCAGACACATAAGGCGTTTCCACCCATTCCAGAAACCCCAAATGATTTCGTTCAGACAGGCGTCAATCTTCGACCCACCTTCTTCGGGTGTGATCCCACGCAGAACCCCCCTGAATGGCCTTTAATTATCTACATTCCCAATGCTCCGCCTGCGGATGGCAGCGCTCCTGTCACGAAGTAAGTTCCGACTCGCCCTTCTTTTCAATAATAATATTGACTGCCCTCAGCCCCACCGGATTCAAGACGTCGTACAGCGACTTGCACCAGCAGCTCTTTTTCGATCAAGCCTTTTCCAGCGCCACGTCAGGTTTCATTCCTGGCAAATTAGGCTCGGATCCTAACTTTCCAAATTGCCTAAAGTGCGCCGCCGTCGACAGAGGCAGATACGTGTCTTCGGCTTCTGCCCCTGTTGCACGGTCACAGATCTGTCAAGGTTGTTTCACCCAATATTGCTATGATTCTAAGAGCCCACCGAGCAAGGATGCTTTACCCAAGAGGCAATTTGTCTTCATAGATCCAGATGGCCAAACTGAGAGCTTCCTGCATCGACATGAAACACAGCTCGCGATAGGGGTTGCAATAGGGGCAGCGGCACTTCTTGCTATTATTGTCGGATTGTGAGTTTAAATCTCCATTCTTCCTTCTGTCATAATTAAGTTAATGACTTACATCTTCTCTCCAGCCTTGTCTGGAGACGTCGGAGATCGGGTATCAGACGACGTGGAATCCGTCCAGTCCCAATCAAGGTTGGCGGTGCAAGATACGAGCCCATTTTCAATGTGGGCGATGTCTCAGCTGGAGGCGGTTCTGCTGCTCAAGATAACTTTCCACCTGTCGAGCTGGCCTCTCAAGTTCATTATCGGGATCCCTATAACTTCAACTCGACTCCCACGTCTGATACGCATGCTATTCCTCCGCGGTGATGTTCAACCCTTGCAACGAATCGAGTTTCTTCCTCGAATGTGTAACGACGTCACGATCTTTTACTCAGGACAGTTTCTGCTTCTATTTCGTTCCTAGTCTAAGCTCCTCCATTCGGACACCTGATTTGTATGATGGACTATATGTATTACGTGTATATTTAACCTCATGTTTCCTGATGTACCAACACTTTACGATATTCACGTCAACTTACCGAAAGAAGGCGAGGAACTCAATTTTTCACCCGTCACATCCGTAAATATCAAAAGCGATAATGCGTTCTGATGAGCTCCGCGGGTGGAGGAGTGTTAGTTCTGCCAGTTCCTTATCATTAGAGTCGGTTTTTGAGATCACCGGCATGTTCTTTTTACACGCAGCTGTAGATCCGACTTCTCTGGGACTGAGTGCGCAGCTTAGCGCCCAAGCACTGCCCCTCGGTGCCAAAGAAGAGACTTAAATGGCGAGAGATGGGTATTGGAAAGCACCTGCGATTTAGCCCCCGCTCTCACCCCACACCGTTAATCTTTTCCCTAGATATTACCGAAATTATAGGCCCTATCACTCCAGATCACTCCTCGAACACGTTATCGGCTGTGATCGGCGGATTTGCATGATCCCCGCAGCGTGTATAACATCTCATATCGGGCATATGTGTTATTATAATAATATAATAACTTAACTCGTATATCTACTGAAATACCCACTTTAGGCAACTGCTTTCCTCTATTGTGGGTAATATATAATTATTTTTTTGCTGCTCGGTTCCTTCGACTTTATATACACCGCAGCCACTACATGAGTCATTGTATGTGGTGACAATTCAAGAATTAAGTCTAGGCCGCTCTGTGCTTTAGAAGAAGTTACATACCTTAGAAGCAGCGGGTTATGTACGTTATGCACCGTTTAAGATTGTTAAGTATGGTTCTTAAATGAATATTTGAATTAGAAGAGTGATGACGAATCATACAAGTATGGATCCAGCATTCGTATTTAAGGGTACATAACTCACTGCTTCTAACTTCCTCAGAACAGGATTTTTGAATTCCGAAAGGCGTACATCTCGGGAGAACGACCGATCCACTGGGAGCAGGATCCATGGATTACCCCTGGCGCTAAGGTATCGGGTAACTGAGATCCCAGATCCCCTTCCTAATCCAGCATAGGTTGCTCACTGCCTTACACAACGCCGCCACCTTGATCATTCCTTGCCTCTCCATCCATATAACTTCCCTTAAAACTCACACACATATATATTCATTGAATGCTCTTTGTTCATAGATCATTTTTATATTGTTCAGGTGTTCCAATAGTGAATTTTCTGATTATATTTCGTTAATTCTGTAAGATATTTCCCTTTGCTCAAAGAACCAAGCCACCAGGGTTATAAACCCCGAACAACTACAACTATTAGAATATCCTACCAGTTACCCTTACGTTTATCCTGACAACAAGCCACCCAGGCTGCAGGTCGACAGACGGAGTCAGTCATGTGACATGTTATGAGATAGTGTGACGATGCGGATACCACTGCAAAGAAATAATACAAAATGTGATGACTTTGCTTGTCAAATCTCATGCAGCTGAATTTCTATGTCTCTCAAACATGGAATATGTAAGGAAATAAACAACACTATGTTGTTATTATTCAATCCAACAGCTCCACTGTGTGTACAATATGATAAAGAACAACGGCACCCGCATACATGCACGGGCGACGGATGCCGTGGAGGTCAAAGAACCAGCGGGCGCATGGCGCCGAGGTAGAGGGATGGCGTGCACACACATGGCGTCGAGGTGGAGGGGCAGTTGCGCCTTTGCGCATGGCATGGAGGCATGTGCATGATGTGAACGGGCGGGTGCATGCCCGAAACGCGGAGAGGCGGGCGGCACATGATGTGCACTGCAGGTTGAGGCGCTGAGGGATGCGTGCGGGCGTATGACGTCGAGGTGGAGGTGCTGGCTTGGAGATCGACAAAAGGCGTGGAGATCGACAGATGAGCAGGCGCGTAGATGGCGGGAGGTGGAGAGAGGCCCTTGACGTGAGGGTGAAAGCGGCGCATGGTTGGAGGGACGGCGGGTCTGCGTGGCATAGAGGTGGAGGGTACGAAGCTGAAGGCGGGCGGGCGCATGGCCATAGCTGACAATGAGGACGGGAGCGGGACAGAGAGGGCGGAGAGGAGAGGGCGCGACGACTGGGAAGAGGCGGCTAGTAAGCGCTGGGTATCCATAGCGGAGGCAGCGCTTATGGCCTACAATCCCGTTTTGGTACATTGATAAATCGAACAGTCAGGGGTGGATCCATGGACTGGACCCATGGACTTTGATTCCAATGGACTGAGCTTTCTGGATCTCGGAGATGCTAGGATAGCCAAAAGCATTAAATCCCCAGAATAAACCGAGGCATGTTGCCAAAAATGGGCAAATTCATAGATAGATTAATTTTTCCATTTATTTTTCATTCCACCCTTATTATCACTAATCAGCAGGATAAATGAATGGGACATTCTAAATCAATCAAGTATTTGGGAAACCACCAGACTGTTAATTTCTTTTGGAAATCTGTACACTAGTTTGGAAGCATCATACTGTTCGGAGACCTCGGAACACACAACCTCGATGCTGTTGAGGCAAGAGAAAGTCTTCTAAGCTGTGCTTTTTGCGAAACCCTTTCCATATGGCCAACTTGTGCCATCCCCGTCTCCTTAGTAATTTGAGTTTACGAGAATGAAGAAGGAAGGGTGTTATGGGAAGCGAAAGTATGCTCCTAAGTGAGCACTAAGTATCCTAACACTATCTTATCCATATCCTGTCCCTTTCGATTTCTCCGTTTGGTATGGTCCCATATTTTGCTATGATCCCTTAGTTCCTATTGGCCGTTGTGTGGATTTGATGTGCACACGTAGTCATAATACTCATGTCATGCTCATGCTTACTCTCTTTCCATTTTGTCATAGCCTTTCCTTGGCATTACGCCTTAAGCGCGAGAGCCAGACGCATGTGAAATCTGTCTTTGTCTGTTGTATGTGTGTATTCATGGGTCTTGGTGTTTCGACACAGATGGGAACGGTGATAATACCGAAAATCCAGCATTGTCCAACATTCTCGAGCAAGATGACTTCAGAGACGGTTTATTCCGGAAGACAACGTTGTCCCCAGTTCCAAATGAGGTTGTTAGCATCGAAGCTGGATAGGTCAAAGCCCTAGCGGGAAGTCGCATGTGGCGAACAATCCTGATAGAGCAACATCAATGGAACAAGGGTTAACGTAGCATCTCAATGATATGTACCGATATTCAATAAGAGCTTAACAAGGTCATACACAAGTTGGCAGATATCATGAATGACAATATTGTGTCAAATGCATTTGAGGCTTGTCATCTAATATCTAAGACTAGAACACTTTTTATCGAGAAAGAAAAGACGAAAAATTGAACGTGAGCAGTATTTTTCGCTTTAACTCCTCAGTCCTCAGCCGCTGGCTTTGATTATGTTCCGTTAGATCATGCCAATTTGCGTCTTTGATATTTACATCGTGGAACAGTCTTGTTATGGAATCCCCCCCCAGCAGATTCCTCGTTGGCTGGGTATGCGACGCGCTTTTTCTTTGCTTTTCTCAACACCATACAGTCCTCTGATGTTGTCTAATAGACCCCCCTGAGTTATACTGGCCTGTTACCCCGGAAAAACTAAAGCTCATGTGATATTACCCATTGTATCGATGTCATTCGCCAAATCTAGCTTACAGAAATAATATGAATTCCTCCGAAGCGTGGAACGTGAATGTCTCAAATGTCGGATTGTAGTCAGGTAACATAAAACAGCAAGGTAGTTGTTCCGATTCACTATGGAGCCTGTACAGGCCAATAATTAATGTAATAATCCTGAGTACTTGAGTAAGAAGCCTAAAAAGGAGGCGGGGACTGGCGCTTGCGCCGCTACAATGTGTATGAGGTTCTGGAGTAGTGGAGGATATATTATTATTACTTATAACAACAAGCGCCAAGACCTATAGTCAGTAATAAATCCGATATCTTGCCTATATCATAGGTACTGAAGTACAGAGCATTGCTCAAATAAGGACCAATTGAAACATCTGGTATAAAGCCCCATGAGACTCTAGAATTGCATTTGCGTGTGTTCAGAAGCCGAACGGCATCACGATATTGGTACCCCTGGCAGTTCGCCTATTTTGAGACTGCATATACTTACCTATACTTACTTAACTTATTTATGTGACTGAAGCTAAGTGTATCACGCCTCTCATATATTTAGTTTATTCTATTTCAAATGAATTAAATAGTGCAATGCGCGTCATACAATGATACATTCATTATGGGTCCGTTCAATAGAAATCGGTGTAAACTCGTCCAAATAATCTTCGAATAGAACGAGAGCGTCCCGTTTCCTTCACATGTTTTCCGATGCGTGAGGAATATGGAGCCAAGCATTGACGGAACATGGCATCAACCTCCTCAGTATTATACTTGGGGATTTTTTTTCTTCGCCTTCCTTTCACGGACCCAGCCTTCCTCGAATTCCCAGTGGTATGTTCCGATTTCCGAAAAATCTATTGTATGAAGACTTGGGATGGGTTTCATGCTGCGAAAATTTAGGGGGATAGAAATAGGAGGAATCCGAGACCTGTAGAAGGGGCCGCTCATTATTACAACGGACTCCAATTGCACGAACAATGCAGTTAACTTGAATAGCTTTGAGAAGGTAAGTTTCTTTAGGAGAGAACAAGATTAACCACGTCGCGATAAGGAGATTGGGTATATACCTTCCTTTTAAATATTATTGGTGTTTCCTCTTCTCCAAAACATCGTAGTATAATCAAAGTAGATACGAAATATCATACCTTTGATATGGGTTTTGTATCTTTTCTGTGAGGTTACCCATAAGTACTGGCGTACATTGGACCGATTTGACGGGAAGAAGAAAAGTCTCCAGAAAATGACTAAATTATTTGAATGAAGTTAACGGTAAAATCGTATGTCTATCATCCATAGGCGGCATTGACAATGTGTTAGCACTGCTTCCGGGAGGTATGCAAAATTCTAGGATCCACGGGGACCGAATCCTATCAAAAGTGTAGAATACAACCTCAGAGAAATGGTGTGTGCACGCATGATATCCCGAAAAGAAACGGCTCTCGTAGAATTCCAAAGATTTCAGATTCTGGAGAGTTTTAACAAAGTCAATGACCGCCTGGTACGTCGAAGTCCATGCTTCGATAAGCACTGTGGGGGAAGGCCATTTGACTCTGTCTAAGAGCCGAACAAATGAATAGACTGTGTCTATTAGAGTATTATATTGATAACCTACCTCGACTACGATCAGAAAGCTCCTCCAGACAACTCCATATATCTTTCTACCTTCGTATCTGCACCCGACGGATATGGGCGGCATGCTCTGGATGCTCAGATAAGAAGTTAATACGCCTCTTGAGCTTTCCTAGGCGGAGGAAGCATGTTCCAGCAGAACTTGGAGTGTTCTCAGTGATACCTGCGAATGTTTGCTGCTCGAGAAGTAGAGGAAGAAGTGCAAGTCGTAGGTGACGACATGATTGCGCTAAGTTGCCAAAATATGTGGGTTGCAAATATGTTTGTGCGATGTAAATACACACGTCTTTGACCAACATACTTAGTGTTTTCAGTGGCAAGGAGTCGCTGATCAGTGAGAGTATAAGTAGTGTTGGTATGGTGTCCCATGGGTGCTCTTGGCACGGCACAGTCATTGGTGAAACCGTGAGAGCACCCATTAGAGTGTATTTAAAATACGAAAATTTTGGTTCAGACATTTTGATTGTGCCTGATATCCGTTTCAATTCCACTCAACATCAGTGTTGACAAGCCTGTCACGCTAATTACCAAGTGGAGCCTTAAGCTTGTAAGCGTCAGTGTTGGGTAACCTAGAGAGAATCAGAAGGGAGAACAAGCTGTACAGACGGATACTCACCTGAAAGCTCACTCGCACTGACTCTCCGTCATTTCCACCAAGAACTCCCAATCGATTTTTCTGCCACCTATCTCTGGACATTACCTAGAAGTTCTTTCCTCTCGCGCAACTACCGTGGCTAGCACGCTAGTCGGAACACCCGGGAGGAGACGCGGTATCCTCACCGCATAGAGGAGTGCTGGGAGGCAAGCCCCTCGGGTTCTTCTTCCTGGGTAAGCTTTAGGGCGATATAAGCTAGTATAATTTTTTTCTTGTGCTGTTGGCGTGTAGGGGAACGGTCTCGACGTTAAGGAGGCATCGCGCAGGCGGTCAGAATGTGACAAATGCGGTGTCACAGCCAAAAGTTTCAGCAATCAGGCGCCGCGATTTCACGGCGTAATGGCATCAGTGTCAGGCACAACCAAAAGTTTCGCATTTTAAATACACTCTAATGATTTGAGTCATTTCTCGCTGGAATTGCCTAAAATGGAACGGAACAGTCACACCGTGGGATGAGTATCGTAAGTAAGGCGCAAACAGGGGAAGGTAGCCTATTTCTCTGTCGCTCTCATGTTCAGACCTTCATCGATTCATCGTCCAGTTCCACCCCCTCCCGAGGAAACCCAGTATTCGTATAGTAATACGTCTCGTTGGTAGTCCCAGCAATATCCCATCATACTTATCAGGGTTGGCTCCGAATCTCCGTTCGCCACTCAGATTCCCTTCATCGGGGAGAGACCGTCAGCCGAGTCGCAACCCCCTTCTGAAGTTTTCATTCAAGAGGATCCAGGTGAGCTATTTGGAACCACAAGAACGATCGGATTGACGTACAACGCTTCATATAGACCTCAACGTCCGAGTCACACTAGAATTCTGAAGGATGAACTCCGATGCCTTCGACTAACAGTTGAGTGTCGTGCACTCACTTCAATATGATAAACGTTGGCTGAATACCTTTGTTTTAGATTGAGTAACCCATAGCATCATATTGTTCGGTGACCTCGTAACTCGCAATGTCGATGTTACTAACTTTCCCAGGGCCCGGCCACCGGAGCGTAACGCCGAACGGTCCTTTTGTAAACATCCTTTCGAATTTCGAACACGAAACCGTTCCACGATAGCTTGGAGAGAGAGAATGCTAGGTTAAAGGGTGAGAAATCATCCGAAGGGATCTTCAGGATTGCTGTAACAATGTCTACGTATCCTCATGCTTGTTTCCGATGGAAGTTCAAGGTATCCCGAATTCTCTTCCAGAAGGAGGTACGTACCAACAATGGACATGGCGCCAAGAGGTAAGAGACTACTAGTATAGAGCTCCCCATTCTAAAGAAATAAGGTAAGCACCATGATCTTGATATCTGTTGGCCGCTTTGGAATCTTGAGATGACATCTTTCAATCGCATATCTAGGTGAAGAATCTTCTGAAATTCAGGAAGAATTGGATATATGCAATTTCATGAAAGTGCATACTTCCAGAGGGCGTCGACCACTCCGATTCGAGATATTCAAATTGTGGTGGCATATGTTACGGTGCTGCACGATAGGGAACTCTATCAGGCATCCAAAAGATGTCTAGGCATGGTGTCAGACTCTGAAAAGGCTCTTCCGATAGGGTTCGCTATGCAGTTTAGATTTTTGCGACCCATGCAATCCAACCTGTGAGCGCTTCCCAGCACGACAATAATAACCCCACAAGCTTCGGCTGTCGTAAATGCATTGAACGAGTCAGTATCTGTGCATTCTGTGCATTATGTTTGCTCTTTATGATTGGCTTCATCCTATCTATATCAGCAGAATTTGGCCTTTGTGTTGAAAGGTTCAAATTCCCTAAAAATGGCGCGAAATACTCGAGGAAAAGTATATTGTCGACGAACAAATTAGGTACGCATATATCAAACAGAAACGAAACGATTTGTTTCAAATGGGCGATTACTGCCGTGTGGTTCCTTGTTCGACTCATCTAATCACTGCCAAATTAATAAAGAGTATATTTCAGACACTTTGTGCGAAGGTAACGTAGCTTCCGAGTCTGTGTGGCTAATTTCCGATGTGCAGCTCTGGCTCTCAGGTTGTGGCTCCATCTAGTAGTGTCATCATCGTTTTTGGAGCCACAGCGGAGTCACCGCTACACATTAGAAAATAGCCACACAGGAGCGACGTGGCTCCTGCACAAAGTAGCTAATCTTTTCGTATGGTAGGAACTTCCTTAAATCCAATTACCCTTTTAGCTGTTTCCGCAAGTCGTCCCCTAACTGACACATGCTGAACACTCCGCAGGTGACTGACCACAAAATAGATTATCTAAACGACGTGACTAGATTAACTAGGGCATTAGTAACAACATAGAACTACTACAGACTGGGAAGATCCGAAATCCTGACAAGCTTCAAACTGCACTGTTTTAGCACCTCTAACATCAGACTTTGGAAAGAAAACTTCTGGCGACACGGGGTTACAGCTGTTTCGATCATTTCTCTTCGTATCTGCCTGTGCAACCTACAGGTGGTCCACTGGCATACTGATACCAAGCGGACAAGACGGAACCTTGAATGTGATAAAAAAGGATCCCAAGCCTGTGACGGGTCTTTCCTGCATATTTCCAAACCTTATTGCCTGAAAAACTCGACAGGCCATGGAATCCATTAAAGCAACGCTCGGTATAGTGAATATTGCAGATAGACAGCCGGTACCTTTGGATCCAGCACCATGACCGTTATTCTAACTAACAGTTAGTCATCTATGAGAGGATGAACAAGGAAATGCTTGCAAAATACTGCTGACCGCTTTGCAGAACAGCTTCGGAGAGCGTAGGCATGACTCTAGTAAAGAGATTCCTGAGAGGACTCTGATTACTGATCTGTTCATTAAACGAGTTGGAAATGACCGCCAAGGCAACGCAATCAGAGAAGAGTCATTAATCGTCGATGTAATTGGGACTACCTTCGGATTGATGCAATATTTGGTCGTTCCAATTTATGCGCCGGTGATGGAAAATGGGACCATACTGAAAGCTACAACTAACAACCAAAGAAGAAGCATATAACTCATCCTTTGGTGCTTGAAAATTGCGAAGATTTGCAAGGTAAGCCAAGGAAGACTCTTGATTGACCGTGATATTTAAACGCTGAGGTTCAGCGGGGCACTTCGTGAGACTAACAGAACCTTCTCCATTGTCGACCCTGAGAAGTTTTGCCTCTTCAGACCGCAACTGAATTCGAATTATCTCGGATTATCTATCTAAACGATAGGGGGGTAAGGGTTAATTTTAATATTAGTTCTACGATACACATACTGTGGTTATGTGTATCAGGCTATGATTAGGATTTGGTTACAGTATCCGAGAAGTTTTGGCTGCTTCCGAGTAGTTTGAGAGCTCGAAAGATTTCATCTGCAACAGGTGGGTGTTCCCGGTTTTGTTCGACGCGATGACCTTGCTAGTGCCAATGGTGGCGTGCACAATCCACAGATTCGATATACCATGTAGAACGACTTGCGGATTGCGAAGCGCATCGGTTCGGGATGCTTCAGCGGTTATTTTGAAGGCGTAGAACGGGTGGTGTGGACGAAAGACGAAAGGCGGCCGCAGTGGGAACCGACTGTGGCGATCGTGGTGACTAAGGATGAACTCGGAGGAGGATGGAACCGGCATGGGTCCCACCAGGAACACCGGGTTGCTGCCTATGGATCCTCGTTATGTCTTATGTGATATCCAAGCGTGACACATCTATCGTGCACATCACAGTCAGAAGAGGAACAGGTCATATATGTACGCAGACTCCTCTTCTTCCGCTCTTCGCAGTTGCGGATGAGTTATTTACACAGCGTGCTCTAACAGTCAACAACAGGGGTGAGCACGAGACATGATTGGACCAAGGAAACCCGCGGATGCGCGCTTGGCGTCATAACGGCCCGGAAAAGGACCTGCTCGCACCTTAACCCGCCGCAGGAACCACAGATTACCCGGCCACGTGACACCAACACGTGTAGTCTACTGTGCTGTGTAGCTACACATCCAAGGCGTATGTATACTGGTGCAGTCCGGTGGTGCCGCGTGTGAGCCGCGGTACTCGGATTAGGAACTGCATGGAAGATTATGACCGTTTCGAGGATATTCATATAGGGACAGCATTGGAAAGACGTCGAGAGCATGTAGGTTTCTGATATGCTCTGATTTGGCATCGCCAATGATGGAATAATATATGCAGGGGTGATGAGGTGGACAGGATCCCGCCTTCAAATGCGACTGCAAGACGACCTCATGATCCCTGTATGGCACGAAAAGAAGCAGATGGATAGCGATTCCTATTGAGCGGATGACCTGCACCATTGCTGTGCATCATCGCAGATCGCCCAGACCGATCTCCCCTCTTCGTTGCAGTGCAGCATCGCCTGTTCAGGTCAGTACCCGATCTATCTCCCGGTCTAAGGGTCTTCTTCCTGTCTTTGTTACCACGATTCTGATACCTCCACACCAGCTTCATCTAGCTACCTATCCGATCGCGCTTCTTGGCGAACTTCGCGTCAACAGCACGAGCCAAACAACCATCATCAGCTATGAGCTCCCATCTTGACTGGCTGACAGCTGCACTTTTTTCAAAATACCATACTGCACCCTACACGCGTTACACATTGCTTCGATGCAACCATCTGAAACACAAAAATTATGGCCAGTTGCCTATCCAACTCGACCAAAAGGAGTACACCGATGGCTGATGCTAAGGATGGACATATCCACTGTCGATGATCAAGGCGAAATCTGAACTCAGGGATACATTGCGGCTACGGCGAGCGTAATTGTCTCAGCACACCGACGGCTAAGCAATGTCCTGGAAGCGGCTTCTATCCGGAGAGATATCGTCTGGACCCTTTCTCGTCACTACCTTTCACCCTCCAGATGATATCTTTTTGGATGTCTCGTTTTAGCCTGATTGCTCCCACACCGGTACCACCAGTGACATCCTGCAGAAGTCTCTCGTAGTATGCGTCACGCAGCGTGCGTTCGATCTGCAATCTTACATCATAATGGACCCCGGATTGAGCTACTCGCGCGTATGTTATGCTTTCTTGTTCTCTTTTTGCTCCGTTTTTTAACTTATCATTCTGTATAAATCTTAGCTTATCTGTTGCGCATTTATAAAGCTTTCTCCTCGCTTTTCCTCGAGGCTCGAGAACATGCAAACGTCGATTTAAATTTTTGCTGTTATTTAAAATAATTATGGTCCGGTGGAGTCGCTCCTGAGACTCCCGGTCTACAGTTTCGCATTACGGGTGCCCCGAGGTGCAGTCCTCTTTACCCATTACTCTAGTAGTTCGATGCCATACCTTGTGGCTTTGATTCACCCTGTTGACACGGGCGTCTATCTGCCGAAAAGTCTGTCTCTCTGTCATCTCCCTTCTTGTCATTCTTATCCTTTACCTTTGTACTTTTATTCAATGATAATAGGTGTTTATTTCATTGTAATATTAGTTTATCCTTCTCGGATGGGCCAATCCAGCTGTCATCCCAGTTCCGACGCTGACCAGCCCGAGCGTTCGGCCCGGGTTTACACCACCGCCACCACCACCACCTGGATATTTGGGTTCCAGTATCCTTTTAAAATCTCCTAACGACCAATGGAGTCAAGATAAATTGCTTATACGTAATAAAAACAAGTGTACTAAGAAAAAATTCGTTACACAACAATAAACCCTATAGCTTTCCAATATTCTATCCATTTCAACACATCCTCCTCGCTTAACTGAGATGCATTGGGCAATGTGGATGAAGCATGAAGGCAATTATCAATTTTTACACCTGCCATAACGCCATGCTTTCGGTGGCGGAAGTCCATGTGCGTTCAAGTCCAAATCGATAGTAATCGGTCAATCTTAGAGCATAATGCGGGTGCCCCGGTTCTCTTGACGTGTTTTGAGACTTCGGATGTTGGAAGTGTTCAAGACGGAAAAACCACTCGTCATAAGGCACCAAAGGAATATTCAACGCAGTGGCTGCTGCACCCATTACTGAGGACCAAGCGACAGGGCGCGGATGTCTTAAATGGACCGTATGGGATTTCGAATATTGAACGTCTATGATTGCAGCTGCAGCTGCCTTCAATGAGATCCACGATACAACCATAAAAAAAATCTGGTTATCGCAAGTCCTTACCCCAGGCCAATCAGGGAGACAGCCAAGATATGTACCCGACTGGATGATTGCTGGAGCCCAGTCGGAGGGATTCCATGCGCCATTCGAGCTTCCGCTGAACAAACCAACACGGATCACTTTGGCAGGTACGAATAACCTTTGTACAGCGGCATAAAAAAGAGACTCTGATACCCATTTCGATTCAACATAGCCTGTTGACCTGCTGGCTTGAGAGGGTTTGCAATTGGTTCTTCGGGGGCAAGGCTCTCCTTTGAATAATCTATTGTTGTAAAATAAATATGTTTGTCTGATGATGTTGAAAATTGCAGATGAATATTACTATGGTATATGCCCACCGTACTTATGAAAGAAATACATGGAACATCTGCATGGACAGCAAATTCACTGAGCTTCTCACAGCCTGTGATAGACAGCTCAAAATTGTGCAGAGGTTTGAAAAAATAAATAGGCCAGGCTAGAGTGAAGGATGACAATGAGTCAACAATGTGTAAGTTAGATAAATAGGAAAAGTATCACTGTGAATGATCTTCGTCACAGAGGACATAGGCTAGAAGAGAAACTTTAGTAAAGAATTCTGTTCCGGTTGACAAAAGATAAATATACCTCAACATATGCAGTCTCTGAGAGACTAAAGAAAGCTGCAGCTAGATATCCTTCTAATCATACTAATTTCTTGGGGCTTATGTTGGGTTATGTCTTGATTTTGATGCACTGCCTTCTGCCTGGGTTGAAGATCCCCATTTTTGCTGGAACAATTGAATGCATATACTGTCTTCACATTTTCCATCACACATAGCTAAGCTAGCAAATGTGCCCCAAGTCCCCCTGTTGTCCCTGTCACTAAAAAACTTCATCAGGAGAACTTCCGTGGAGTTGGCCAAGCAGATATAAACAATTGGAGAGAATTCTGTGAACATATTTCTGTTTAACTTCTTCCATTGTAAAATACTTCTTTTGAGGCACATTAATGAGAGTTTGGGCAATAGAAGCTGCTAAAGGGGTATCATCCCTAATAGCCAGGTAAAGGATATTGTTCAGCAAGACATCACTGAGTAGATGAATCTGGCTAACTTCAACAATAAATTGGAGAGCAAATGCTAGCTTTGATGCTGAAAGAGGATCAAGGCCAAATCCGGTTAAGGGTATTTTGGGTGAGAAATCTCCTGAAGGGATCTTCTGAATTGCTGTAACAATGGGGTGTGGGTGGCCAATCAGAAAATAGACTTGCTCAAGTGGAAGAGGTGGCAGAAGAAGCTGCTGCAGTAAGGAGACAGGTAGAGGAAGCAGTTAGGCTTGCCAAGATCAGAGCAGCTGACAGGGAAGAAGCTCAAAGGGAGGACAAGAAGAAGAAGCTGACTAAGTACACCCTGGTCCCCATGCAGCCTGTAAAGACTTGGTCTTTACGTTGGTTCGCTAGTCACACCTGTGTACTGACTGTTTACAATATTGTATTCAGTTACTATGTAGTACAGGTGTAGG
>KN837102.1:242929-264232 GCA_000827215.1 Sphaerobolus stellatus SS14 | reverse complement strand
CATATATAAGAGTCCATAAGAGTCCACAAGGACTTAGAATAGTTGACGCGAAGTCAACTCATTGTATGTACTTTTTATACAAGAGACGCATATATGCATCTGGCTAAAGTCTAGTCGCGACTTTATTGTAAAGGATTAATTATAATCCCTTACACAGCCCCTCCCAACTCTGGCTTGTGAGATCCTTGCCTCCTATGCTCAAAGGAGGTTGGAGAAGGGTCAGTACTGTGAGATGTGGTACTTCATGGTGGGGGATCTCAATGCAGTCAAAAAATCAGATGCATATGTTGACAGTGAAGGTGTTGTTCCCATCATAGATGGGTCTGATGGAATGGCTTACATTCCAGCTGTGGTCAAGCACAGCCTGGGTTCTTTCAAGGAGGACCATGAACTCATGTGGGAGTTTTCAGCCACCATCCTGTGCATGCTCCTTGCCATGCAACATGCATGCTGGCTGGAGGACAGGATGGAGGCACTAGCAGGCTTCTGGGGTAACCTGATGAGCCACCTATTGTGGGTTTCCATTCACCCTCTGGCAAGCAAGACTCTCCTACTCTACCAGGCAGAGAAGTGGGAGGCCTGGCATCTAGAGCTCCTTGAGGCCATAGGCTGTAACCTAGCTGACATTAGCAGTGTGTCATGCAGAAGGCCATGGAAGATGCTTACTGGACACAGCATGAAGAAACAGATAGAGCCCTGGTAGCCCAGGTTAGTTTGTGTTTTTATTGTTGCTCTTTCAATTGTTCTCAATATTATACCCTGGGTGTCCTTACTCCTCACTCTTTGCTCCATGTTCCTTGTTTCCTATTCCTTGCTCCCTGTTCCCTACTCCTGGCCCCTTGCTATCCCACCCCTCATTTCTTTCATCATTTTCCCAGTCCCCTTTACCTCCCCATTTTTATCCTCACCTAATTGATCCTTACAGATTCACTAACCCTTGTGTCTTCCTAGTGCGACTACCAAGTCAAGCTTGCAGTAGCTAAGCATCTGCACTTAGACAGTCCACTACTCACCAGCAAAGGTGTTCAGCCTTGCCTCCACCCTAAAACCATGCTCAAGGCCTAGTGAACCAGCACAGCACTGCAGAGCACAGTCATAAAACCAACAGGGATTTTCAGAATGGTGCAGGGCAGGCAACTACTGCCTACCTGCCTTGCACCATCTGTTTGGGGTGTCACTAACATGACATCTCCACATGTTGTGCCTTGTGAGCCTGATATGGGAGGCATACTGTGGTCACCAAGAGGTAGGACAAGCTGGTCATCCTCTCAGATCATCCTCTCTGTTTCAGATGGCAGGAACAAAATGGGTGCCCCAGTCAAACACATGATGAACAGTGCCTATGTTCAGGTTGCAGCTCAGCTTTGTACAGAGTCCTGGTTGTTCCTGTGTTCAGCTTGCAGACACTCTATAAGCCAGAGACCTGGGAGAGGTGGCTTCTGGGTGGTGGGGTTGCTTGAGAAGTACTGTGACATCCTGAGGAGCATGTGTGAGGGTTTCAGGTTTAATCCCTCCCACATTCAATGCATTCAAGCCCCCTTGAACACTGAGTTCATCAGTGTTCATGGAAGTTTTGCACAGGAATGTGCAGGGGGAGTTGTACAAGGGGAGGTATTAAGGGCTGTACACAGTGGCCAAGGCAGAACAATTGGTCAGGCCATTCCAGATGTCCCCTTTCACCATTATTCCGGAGCCAGGGCATATCAACAAGTACAGGAACATTCAAAACTTTTCCTTTCTCAGACAGATTAGGGCCCCATTTTACAATCCTTTCATCAACTCACAGGTCAATTTGGATGGCTTCCTGTGCACCTGGGGGACCTTTGATAACATGTGTCTGCTATTCACAGTTGCTGCCAGGTTTGCAGACAGCAGTTTGGGATCTGGTGAAAGCATACAGGACTATTCTATTGCATCTAGAGCATTGGTCAGCTAACATGGTGCAGGTTGCACAAAGAAAGGTCTGCCGGAAACCTCACCTTCAGATATGGGTTGGTGTCCAGGGGGTATGGGCACATCATGGACACTGGCATGCAGATCTTTCACTCTTGTGGGGCCAGGGCAGTGGAGAAGTGGGTGGACAATCATGTCTTCATTTGCATCCTCAAGGAGTACCTGGCATCTTACAACTAGAGTAGGGAAGAGTGGAGGAGGATTGAGGAGAAAGGTGAGCAGAGGAGTGGTGAGAGAATTTGGTATGGAGGTGGAGTTTTGGCAGGGGGCATCATGGAACAATTCACAGAGAACTGCACCTTCCCCTGCCTGAACCTCTCGGGAGTATTAACATGTTTGGAGGAGGATGCCAGGTATTTGTATGCCATGCAGGACATTGACAACATCTCATGTGACCTCAGGATTCCTTGGGAGAAATTGAAAGATATCTCCTTTTCCACCTGGGCAACCTACCTGGGACTTGTGTGGGATCTTCAGAGTCTCACAGTCAAGCTCAGTGTGACAAAGCAAGACAAGTATAGGTCAGCATTAAATAACTGGGAAGCCAGTCCAGTCAACATCCTGCAGGAGGTCCAGTCACTCTATGGCAAGTTGCTGCATGCCTGCTTGGTTATTCATGATGGGAGGTCACAACTCACCTCCTTGGAAGCCATGCTGGGATACTGCCATGATAGTCCTTTCATACCACAGCATGTGCCAGGATTGTTGCCAGACAACCTACTGTGGTGGAGAGTTGTCCTACAGTGAGAATGCATTGTTAGGGACATTATGTGACTAGTCCCTGTCATGACTACTGGGCTTACTTGGATGCTAGCTCAGGCATCAACATCAGCATTGTCCTTGGTGGTAGGTGGTGAGCTTGGAGGCTCATCCCAGGCTGGTGAATGAAGGGTGGACAGAGAGACATCAGATGGGCAGAGGTAGTGGGTTCTGAGCTGCTTATCAGGGACTTGTTCCAGCACAATCCCCTGGGAAATACCTCAAGCTCTTTTGGAGACAACAAGGGAGTTGTCCAGGGTTGGTGGAACAGTAGGAGTAGATACATGGCCACAAACTGAGTCTTCAGGAGGCTTTGGGACTTCCTCACAGGCCATGGCACAGCCAACACCATCCATTCCAAGTATGTTGCTAGTGCGGAAAACCCCATCAACAGGCCTGTAAATATCCTCAGCATTCATCTTTATCCCCCATCTGCATCCCTCATGAGCTGCAGGAGTTCATCATTGATTCCCAGCAGCCTCTCTCCACTTGAGTTCAGGCTCCTTGACAAGGGCGGATACTCAGTCAGCACTACAAGGTTATTGCCAGTGTTATTGACAATGACAAAGCTAGGTGCCAGTGGGCGAACAGGAACTTTTGAGAACAGAGGGAGCAGGGATTCACACATTAGTGGGCCAGTAAGGACCATTGTTAAGCCTATGCTTAAGTGTCACACCATGTGACTTCACTAAACCTCAACAAAGCTTCAGAGAGCTTCATTTAACTTCATATCACACTTCATTTGACTTTGTGTCTCACCTCCTCATCTTCCTGTTTGCACAACACACCCTTGGAATACATTTTTGACTTTACTTTCAACCACTTTGACAAAGCCTTCACCCTCCACTTCATTCATCATGTTATTCTGCCTCATGGTATCCTTAAGGAAATTATCAATCATCTTCAGCTCTATGGAGAACAAAACTTTCTTGCAAACTTAAGGGGTGAGATTCTCAGGCTAAAATTGAAATTCTACTATGTAAATAGGAGGTGTTATATGATAGAAAAAAAGTTTCAATATATGTTAAAAATAAGTGCTGACAACAGCCAAATTTGCCCAATAGACCCAAGTTTATATACATTAGAAATTCCTTACTAGGCCTTCAATTTACCCTTTGGCACCTTATGCAACTTCTCAGTTAGCATGGCAGTGAGCTCAACTTCAGTTAACCCAAATGAGACTTGTATTTTTTAGTCATAAGTTCAGCTAATAAACCTGTTGTGCCCTATTTGTGCATGCTCCTGTAGTGGAAGACACTCCATCAGAATTAGATAAGATGCTTACAGCATCTGTCAGGGGTTGTTTTTGTTGAAATCTACTATTCTGATTGAGAGATAATGTGGCTTTCTTCCTAGTTCTGGCATAAAGATAGTGAACAAGAAGAAAATGAAAATTCAAGCATGACATGACAACCACCAAATGAAAGGTCAAAAAGCTGAATTTAAATATTTTCATAATTTTGTTCCAATAGTATTGAAGCTACACCTAAATAGGCTCTAAAACTGCAACATGATAATATATTATGGCTGTGGGCATTGAGCCTATTGGGTCAGAAAGTATCAGTACCTTGGCTTACGAGAAAGTTCTGTCCTCCACCATATCCTATTGGTCTTTGGCAAATCCTAAAACTGTCATCTGACACTTTGTCTGTTCCTTTCCATTCACTTATGGTTTGCTCTGCTTACTTATTTGTTTACCATGTTGTATATTCCATTTGCTTATCTTCTTATGGCATATTTTCCCTAATACCTTTTTATTTATTTACTTTATCTTTTGTAAGTGTCTCAACCTTGTTTGTATGTGGTTTACTGATTCTTCTGAACCTTAACTATTTGATGATATGCATGTACTCACTTGTTGTATCACTCATGTCATGCTTTCTCCAGACTTTGAAGTAGTCACTTACTTTGTAATGTCTCCTTCATTTCTGTCTTTCGCTTTTTAGTATAAAAGGCATGTATCCTTTGCTAGTTTCTCTAGCTCAGATATTGTGTAATCAATCCTATACTTGAGCCTTGCAGTCTTCCTTCTACATGCCTCTGTCCCTCCAAAAGCCTCTGAATCATTTTATGAAGTCACCTTACCTTTGCAAACACTTCCCCGAACCTTTGACCTTGGTCCTGAAGTCCTGCCCTTTGCCCTGAAGTCATACCTTCATTCAAAACTTCAGTATTTGACTTCACTCTTATATTGTTGGTTCTAATCTGTTCTAAATTAAGGACATATACATTTCAAGGAGGTGCAACCCACATAGGTTGAAGCCAAGTCCTTCAGTCCTAACTTCCCCTTCCTTAGTTTGACCTTTGCCATTACATTGGTCATGCTTTGGAAGCTAATGTTTGGATCAGCCCATGACAGTCATCTAGACCCAGGCAGGCAAGCCCAGGCCTTACAAGGTGGGTTTGACTCCTTTACCTTTCCCATTGAGGTTGCATTGCAAGGTGATGGAGTGTCTTTTGCTGTGGAGTACCTGCTGTGGGGGCTGTCCATGGAGCAGGTAAAGAACTTTGGCTGTGGAGCAGCAATAGCTTTGTGTTATATCTGCACAAGCACTCTGTGGTGTTGGCACCTTTCATCCAGAGTGTCCTGGTAGTGCAGCTGACTGGGCCAGTCCTTCCCCCTCTGCAATGATGATTTCTTATGGTGAGTTTCCTCATTCCTAGTGTGGGGGTGTTTCTCATGTTTGCAAATGCATCGTGAGTGTAAGGGAAACCCTAAATGATATGTGCACCTCATGCAAACTAGTGGAGGGGAAATCTGAAGTATACATAAGCAACCCAAAGTAATTTACATCAATGGATACTCACTTAGTGGAGGGGAAATCCAAAGAGAAAACCTCTAAGGATACCCTGCCACTAGAGAGCCCCTAAATACCCCCAACTTGAGATAAGAAAATAGGAAGATATGAAATAGATGATAAATGGAGTAATAGAAGTAACCAAAGGGTAGATAGAGGTATGACCCTGAGTCACCAGATCATCACCCACATGCATCCCCACAGCCCTGCTGCCTCAGGTCTGGATAGAGGTTGAAGTCCTGAGGCTCCTGTGAAGTAATAATCTGATAAATTAATGATCAAAGAATGAGACAAAGTGAAAACAAAGTGAAAACAAAGTAAGAAATAAAATAAAACAAGTGAAGGGAAATGAGGGCAAATGTTATGCCTTATCCTGGTGTCACCTTCCAACAGCTCTCCAACAGCTTTTCCAACCCTCTGATACATCCTGACACCTCCAACCATGCACCATATACATCACCATCACCTTCCTCATTGTCACCAATGATCTCCAACCTTATCTGTTTCCCAGTCCTCATTGATTCCCATCCTTATCTTCAACTATCATGTCCTTATTTCTTATAGACTACATCCTTATCCATGCTGACTGGTACCTTGTATTAGTCCCATCTGTATCTGATCACCCTTTGTTTGTTCCTGTTATTCTTCCCTTATCTACCCATCTGATCTATCCTGCTCTCTGACCCTTTCCAACTTGCTCATTATCTTCTACTATCTCCATTAGGTAAATTCCTGTTTAAGTATATAATTACTTGTATATTCTTAGGTAGTTCTCTATCCAGAAATCAACTTAGTTTACCCTCTGTTATATTCTAGTTCATTGTCTCTGACCTCATCTCAGACTTCCTCTCCAACACTCTCTGACCAACCTCTGGTTTGACTTATCATCTTACCACCTTACAAGTCTCAACACAAGTCTTGATGCCTCTGACATCTCTGAGCACTTACTCTTGTCCCTCTACTTTCCAAACCCAATCGGACACAACTGACTTGAAATTAGGACACGACTTGCAACAATGGTGCAGCACACAAGCTGAATCCAAGTCCTATTTGTACTTCTTCTGATGTCACCGACATATCTTAACCCTAGTTCTGCACATAGCTTAATAGGTAAGCAAAGTGAAATGAAGGTAAAGAGAAGTCTTCTGAGGTGTGAAACAAAGTAAAATGAAGCATGCCCAAAATACTGAAGTAATAAACAAGGTGAAACATAGAACATAATCAAACAAAAATAGAAAATGAAGTAGAAAATAGGTTGTCCTCTGACAGCGAGCCTCCTACCATGTAGGGAGTTGCTGCTCATGTGCAGTTCTCTCCCCCCCAGATCCCGGTTTTTTCCCTTGGGCTAAACCACTGTGAGGTTTCCCCAAAACACACAAAACAGCTGGAGTTTTGTACACCCCTTAGTCCCAATTTTTCAGTTCTTGGTAGAAGAGTCATTGAAGTTATTATGGGTAGTACTGCATACAGTACTTGCTTGTAGATACATATCAATATAGTTTATCTACAGTTCTCTCCTTGTGTCATGACCCTACAAGTAGATAGATTGGAAACTGTGGGGTGCTTATTTTTAGAATTTTGAAGAATATTTGGAATGAACATACCTCCACTAATATGAATATCACATCACTGTCAAATTAATGCTAGATCTAGGGAAGGCATTGAAGGACAGACCTCAAAGGATAGAAAACCCTCCATGTGAGTTTTAAATTTGGGCAATGGCAAAGGCTGATTTATTTTATCCACAGTCAGTTAAAAGTGGAGATTAGCATAAATGTTCATACTGTCGCCTTCAGTTTAAAAGGCATTGATATTTCCATTTTGACCATCCAATGTCCATTATTCAGTTCAACAGTTGTGTTGAATGGCTTGTTGTGAAGCAAAGGTAGAATTGCCAGCAGGTTAATATTTATCAGAGTATTTGCGCCGAATTATAGAGCCTATCAATACTTAGTTTTGAGACCATTTATAGATTATAAAAATTGTGGATCAATACCATTTCAATCAACCAATCAGGATGTGTGAACCATTGAGGGGAAGTATCATCATCTTGCTGGTCCGGTGTTTTGCATGCCCGGCATCTGACAGGTGGCACACCTCTAGGGAAGGGGTTTCCACACATCACACTTATATGTATAATACATTTGGCAGATAAAAGAAAAGAAAATTTTAGCTGATCATCAGAATATCTTTCCTTAAGACCCTCTGGATTTCTTCTCTAATTTAGATATGATATGTAAGTTTGCATGTACACATACTCTGGTTTGGTGATACAGCTATTACCACAAATAGACTCATTATTCAATGTGTCGATGTTACCGATTTGCCACCATTATGCCACTTCCAGCACAGCACTTAAATGCGCATTTGACAGAAAATGTCATAACTAATACATAGTACTTCGAGAAGCATACTACTACTAGTGGTGACTACATAGTAGTCAGAATGAATCTGGTCCACTCGAGCTCATCTGTTTTTTTCTTGTCAATGAGGCAGGCATGCATATATCAGAGGAAAGTTTTTGATTTGAAGTAAGATAAAAATAAGTAGCCATTCAAGAGTGATACTGGGTGGGCTGGCATGCATACAGTACCACATAAGTGAGGTTTTGGCTTAGCTTTCAAATCATGTGAATGGTTTTGGTCGGAATGGACTCACCTACACTTTTACATGAGGCAGCGACATTCTTAGAGCTCAACACTTGGTAACTGCTAATGGGGCCGCTCAAGCGTTACAGGGACGCGCTATTGCTAGTGGGAGAGAGTTACGATGGCAATGGGAAAGCGTCACACCGGACCGTGAGATTACCTGAGTACGAGGGTGAGAGTTGAAGTCCCATTTGGCGATGTCTCGTGTGTAAAATATCATTATGCCACTATTCAAATAAGGACTTAGTGGTAATGTCAGCTTTATGTATATATACATTAGGAGGTTGCTGGGCTTAGAAGACACCGTTGCTACTAGCCCGAGGATGACTTCCATAAATACTTATTCACTGACTCGCTTTGAAGCCAAAGAGTCAAATTCATCCAGTTCTAAGGATACTACTTGAGATATATATAGCATACATGGTAAACAGTTGTATCATGTATGACCCAAGTCTATGACAAGCGGCATTTCTGTGGGTGTTGCTGGGTGACTCTGGTTCTATCAGACAAGATTCTCCCCCTTGATACAGTGGATCCGTTAGCAGTGGCGGTAGAGAATAAAATTAAGCTTTCTACTATGGACTTTACGCTTCTAAGAAATGAATAGGATGATCCCTAGTCTTACCTATTTAACCCATAATTCCAAATCAAAAGAGAAGCGAAGCTACGTCGGAGTCCCCGTCCATCCAGATCTCGGAACATTACAGCCCCCGTGACCCCCGTCGGAAATATTAAAATGGTTGTAAATCTCGGAGTATTACAGCCCCCGTGACTCTCGTTGGAAATGTTAAAATGGTTGTAAAGTTTCGTGCACCAACATGAAAGTTCATGACCGCGATCATATTATATCGTCTTCCTTTCGGAGATAAGTACTTGGAATGAGAAAACAATATCTCTGAAATACAGTAGACATCCGTAGCACATATGCATCAGTTATAGCCAGGAATGAATACAAAGGGAGTGCCTAAATCGGATTAATACGAATGACAAGTTACATGTAGGGGATTCCCCGCGTCACTGAGGATCTTGTCCTATACTTATACATATCTGAGTCTTTGTCTGGAGAAGTACGTTATCGACAGCCTGAGACCATTGACAGCCCCTTAATTATAACACAGGTGGCAGAACGGCTCAAGCTCTTCCCAAAGAACAACTTTATTCTCGTAAAGCGAAGTCAGCCGCGTGTGCGGGAATAGATAGGAGCCGACGTCGAAGTTCGCGATATGCATCAGAAGTCATGCGGAGCTTCGCATAAGTGGCCGCAGAATCTGAAGAGATCCAATCAGCGGTTGTAAATCATTCCGATTCGGCACTGCATTGCGCATTGCTCTTTCCTTTGAAAGCCAGTGATACTTGGAAGATGTGCCCCCACTGCCCTTTCTGCTGCCTCCGAGATAGCTGTGATCAACAGAGAGCCATGAGTGAAGTCTTATCCGGTCCTGTGCGTGACTGGGTGCGATGGGCTGTCGATACTCCGTCAGAATAGGATCCGATCAGCATTCGCGGGTCCGATCATTAACAGCTTTACATGGCAACTGAGAGCATATTGTGAATGAAACCACTGGACTTTGTCTACGTGATTTTCAATAGCATTTCAACTACGAAGTAATATGTGCATACATAATATACAATATGTAATTCTTTGTTTTATTTATAAAGGAAAACTCCCGGACTAAGATACATTTTGGACTGCCAGAGGATATAGCATATTCAAATCCCAAGTCAAATAATTAATAATAAACTATGACCATCTCGACCTAGGGCTGTCGACGCGAACAAGATATGGAGAAAAGAGAAAGGAAAAGATACAGATGTGACAACCAGCTATGAGAGTATTCAGTTACTCACTGAGCAGAAAGAATGATTCCGGGGCATAGTGGCCTTGACACGGTCCTTCTTAGGTCTGCCGGTGGCATCGCGTGCATATCAAAGTGTTCCTGTGTTTGCGTCCTGGCCTTCGACTGTAGAAGACTGAGTGATCTATAGGGATCATGCAGACTAAGTAACTCACCAATAGATGCAAGGTTTCTTGTCATCCAAGTGCCTAACAGCCTCGACTTGGCGTCCAAAGTCTGCTCCACTGCAGTAGGAAGCTCTTAGCAACGTCCATGTCATCAAAGTATGGGAGCACGTACCATGAGCATCTGAAGGGCTTGGGGAATTGTAGACCATGTTCCATTAAATGTTTTTTGATCAAGCCTCTGTGTTGGAGCCATGGATTTCGGCACCCTTGGAGCTTACAGCAAAAGGTTGGGCGAGTATTTGGATATGATGAACTACATCGTCGCTTTTCCTCATCGGTAAGGCGGTGTATATACATGTTTGATGCTTCGTCTTGACCAGTATGTACTTCGGAGATCATATGGTTGCCAACCATGGGTAACGGCATGGAACTGGTACTACTAGTAGGACTCGGAGAGTCCATATAATAGTCACCACCGAACGATGAGTAATCTGGACAGTCATGAAGCTATAGCGTGAACTGAACTAGACAAATGAAGTTAGACGTGGGCATACCTTGAGGGTAACGATTAGACATGGAGGACGACGGCCAGTGGTTAGCGAAGGTCTAGTCAAGGGCTCAGTATGAATATCGGTGGAACTAGTAAGCGTCACTAGTGCTCCTACCTGGTAGGTTAGGTTGTCCAGGGTGATCGAGTTCGTGGGTGAGAGAAGTGGAAGTGGGTAGGGGATGCAACTGGGTTGAGGAGCTTGTGGTGAACGAAGCTAATCCTTTATATGTACTGAAGCAGACAGCTGTGAGTCTTCCCAAAGATCTGCATCAGATCATGAGAAACCTACCCAATCCAAAGGAGAGAAATCACAGCCCATCGAAGTCAGGCGCCTGACTCAAGCCAGCTCTTTGTGTTTTGGGAGCATCAACCTAAGAGCAACGCAATTCTTCATATTCCTGTGTTGTTTATCCAGGCACATCGTGGACAATGGCTGAGCTTTATCCTTGTCAATAACTACGAACATCTCGGACCTGCCATAAGCCTGAGCATAGTTTTAATCCCGCAACGTGTGTAAGTAGATCTCACCTAATACTTAGCAATGCCCTGATAAGGACTGCTTGTCACCTGCCACCCTGACTTCCCTATACGAAGAATGATTCTTCGGTATTCTCAGAAAGCTACACGTGTGTATATCTGGACCCCACCGAGGCAAGGCCTTGCGGACTCTGAGCGTCGAAATATTTTCACGATAGGGCTGCTGATAATGAATTGTCCGATCAAGCAGAAAGTACATCATATATAACGAACCTAAACTATGAGGAATAGGAGCAGACATTGGTAGAAAAGAGACAACGGGGGACTATCTGAGAAATGCATATCAAGGAAGCACTGCAGCGTGGCGAAAGAGAAACCAGATGGGCGCTAAAATCCCATTTTGTATCCCAATTTGTAATGAATCATTTCCCTTTTATGGAGTGAGGGAAGCCGAATAACAGGAATTGGCTTGGTCTGATATTGGATGACATGCTTCTAGCTTCGAGACAATTGTCGAACCTTGCAAGCCCTTCGGCCGCCTGGCACCTACCTCAAATCGCGTAGAATCGCCTCCACCTACACGGTCAATATTTCGCCGGACCTCGCGAGGTGTGTCACTAATGTTGGAAAAACGCCTGTTAAGCTCCACCAAGCAATAAATGAGCCATCCTATCTTTTGTTGCGACTAAATTGAAAATTGAGGCGTCCTGAAACCGTATGTTGGAAGCTCGAAGCACAGCAATCTGATTAGTACTTAGCTATTTTTGGTCCGTTGATGACCACATTCGTCGGATACAGCATCGATAACTAGACCTTCTGAATGTGCCGGATAACTGATGCTATAATTCGTGATCATTGAATGCCTTACAACTTGTGAGTCCGGTGGTTTTGCCTTCCAAAGGCCCATAAGATTTTGTCGTGAAGAAAGCTGGCAAAAGTATTAGTAAGAAGATAACTGGCACATTCTGTCCGATAATATTCTAATTTCACATACGTTCTCTTGAAAGGAAATTTGGCATCAAAGAACTAGTTGTATAAATATACTAGTGAAGCTTACCGTAGTCATAAGATTTGACGAATTAAAGTTCCATATCCTAAGAATGTTCGGGATCACTCTGTATCATAGGGTGAAATAATCCTCTACTAGATGTCAAACCTTTGTCAGATGTAACTCATCATCAGATCTGTGTGGACATAGAGCTGATATAACCCACATGCTGATGAAAGACAAAGGCCGAATCCTTCATCCACTTCATCCATATAAGACAAGACGAAATCTTCATGTTAGAGCCTCAAGCCTGTAACGAAATTAACAGTTTAGCACAGCGTGATAATGATCTCACCGAACAGGAACATTTAAAGCATAGGTTGTTCAGGCCGCGAAGGAATAGAGACAATGGGAGACATTCCCAGGAGGCACCAATGGGAAATGAAGGGGCTGATATTCAAGTTGATGATGGGAAGAACGAAACTATACTCTCTAGAATACCACTGCCATGAAAATTGTACGATTGGACATTAAAAATCTGTAATCAAATGCGTAACAAGTGAAACAAAGGAAACCAGGTCAGAAGAATTATAAGCGATAACCAGGGAAAAGACATCCACCTCGCATCAGCCGTTACTTTCAATTTGCTGATATGCTAATTGAATTTACGCATCATACCAGAATATGCTAGCATCCTGTGTGTAGCTCACCATGTATCCTGGATCCGAAAGTGGAGAAATACTGTGGAGGTGGGCTGATGAATACTGTGGAGGTGGGCCGATGGATACTGTGGAGGTGGGCTGATGATGCGAAACAGGAGGTACCTACGTCACGTCGCATGCATATTCCATCATTGATTTTCGTAGGAAAGGCGTTGTAGACGTAGAGTTAATCTGAGAGAGATGGAATTCTGTTAGATGTTCATACGGAGCTTAGCTGTTGTAAGCCGGTAGCAGATAGGCGCATTCACCTTGTACGTTACATACCGTACTTGTGTTCAGTACGTTGGCTACATAAAACCCGAATTTCTTGGGGAATATTTTTGATGTTTATGACTCGCTATATTTGAGTATAAGTTAGCGAGGTTGAAACTTGCAAGCTTTGCATGTTGTTGGAAGAAAGAAAACTTCAGAGGTAGGGGTGTCTATGGGCACGTGTGGTTGTTTGAGCAAAGCGTCTAAACACAGCCTGACGTCACGGACCTTCAATGTCTTTTGCCATTAATGATATGAGTAGTTATGAGTCTATCAAACTTGGATTTACATATACTTTCTACAAATATAACTATAGACAGTGATACGTTTGATTTGATTTGTACTTCATTTTTGTTACATTGATGATGAGTGTAGTGTTGCCGCAGTTCGGTCTAGTCCCGGGGACCGAACCGGGACCAAATGGCTCCTAGATTTTTTGGCTGAAAAAGGAGTATATAAAATGAAAATAGAAAGGTTGTAGATCTCCAAAATGAAATTTCAGGGAAGAGTGATTGCTCCTTCGCCTGTAAGCGACGTGGGAAAACGTAACGGTCTGGGACCGCGGCAACACTAGATGAGTGTTGTCACTGGCTGCCTGGCAGTGACTGCCACAACTCGAACCTCCCTGAGCTGTAACAGAAATTACCGGAGCTATTTCCACGTTTTTCTGACTAACTCTTCGTAAGACAAAACAATCAATGACGATTGTGGTCCTGCATGTGTAAGGTGTCATAAGTCAGGTTAACTGCACTAAGTACCTGTCGAATTTCCCCCCGTCTCACTCGAGAAAATATCAAAATGACCTGAGTTTATGATTTTCCTGAGGAAATATTAGATGAATTATTTTCACTTGCTTGTCGTGGTTGTTGTGCATACTCACGTCGCCGGCGAATCCTTTCCTATCAAGGCAGATCAGGCTCCAATCCAATCCAATCCAATCCAAAAGAAAAAAAAGTTTCAAATAACCACTTGTGCTACCATAACTTTAACAGATTCCCCTGCATCCTCGAAGATGACCGCTTCCAACTTGGGTCCGAAAGGCGACCGCTTTCCAACGATCCCACTATAACGTAACAGTATTCAATGCTGTGTAGCATCCTAGCCTATCCTATTCCAGTCCTAAGTATGATACCTTCGTTCTATATAGAGGGACCTCATCCGAAGAAGGCTCACCTGAGGTCCTGAAAGCCGATCTGATCTTGACATCCGGACCCCCACGACTTCAGGATATGCTGTGCCTCCCGAACCGCGCATTGTCTGAGATCCCTCAAACTCTAATAGAGCGTGAATTATCGTTCTATAAACCAGCTTTCGAACGTGTTCGAATGAGCTATGGAATGAGGAACGGGAAGAGCGGTTTGATGCTCGGACCACGCCTGCGCAGGGTGGACTCTATTGATAGCGTTTATCAAACCTTTTATGTATGGCAGAATACCGAAACGAGAAGGTTTTATTAACTTCGGACCGATATGGGCGCATCTTGGGCGAGTCCTTATTGACTCATCCTTTGAACACAAGATGTGACAAGAACAAGGGTAAACGTATTAGTATTAGAATCCAGGAAAGGTCCCACTTGCGCAGCCCTTCCGGAGAGTTGTCTGTAAATTCATACCGATATGGCTGCGCTGTGTAAATCAGCTGTGATCCACGTGTTTCAGCCGAACCATCCGGATTCGAGAGAGCTTCACAGGCGTTTGAAACCACTGGAGGGAGAGGGTGGGAGTGGCCTAAAACACAAATATGCACCAATGAGAACGGCGACCCCCTGGAAATTTAATGTCAGGGATTCTTCTGAATTCTGTGTGGCGTATGGATTCATTTCCACTTGTTCCTTGTGTTCCTTGAGAATCAAGAATCAAGATGTTTCCCCATGCAGACGGATCTTCATTACAGAAGACAGCTAAGTGCATCCTTACTGCGTTTCCCTGGTCATGCAACCCATGCTGAACACTCCGCAGGTGACTGACCACAAAATAGATTATCTAAACGACGTGATTGGATTAACTAGGACATTCGAAACAACATAGAACTACTACAGACTGGAGAGATCCGAAATCCTGACCAGCTTCAAACTACACCGTTTTAACACCTAACATCATACTTTGGAAATAAAACTTCTGTCGACACGGGTCTAATTGTTTTGATCAGTTTTCTTCGTATCTACCTGTTCAACCTGCCGGTTCTCCATACTAGTTCCAGCAGGACGAGACGGAACCTTGTTGAATGCGACAGGAAAAGATCCCAAGCCTATGGTGGGTATTTCCTGTATATTCCAAACCTTATTGCCCGAAAAACTTGACAGGCCATGGAATTCATTAAAGCAACATTCAGTATAGTGAACATTACACGATAGATAGCCCAGACAACCGGTACGGCATTCGGATCCACCATGGTGACCAGTGTCACGATCTCTCGACGGTCATTCTAATTAACAGTTAGCCATCTATGAGAAGATAATCAAAGAAATGCTTATAAATTACTGCTGACGGCTTTGCAAAACAGCTTTAGAGAGCGCAGGTATTTCTCTGCCAAAGAAACGCCTGAGAGGGTACTTATTACTGATCTGTTCACTAAACGAGTTGGAAATCAACCGCAATCAGGAGAAGAGAGTCATTAATCGCCGAGGTAATAACGGCTCCAGGCGTAATTGGGGCGACCTTCGTATTGATCCAATATTTGGTTGTTCCAATGTGCACGCCGGCGATGGAAAGCGGAATCATACTGAAGGCTACAACTGACAACCAAAGAAGAAGCATATAACTCATCCTTTGGTGGTTGAAAATTGCGAAGATCTGCAAGGTAAGTCAAGGAAGACTCTTGATTGACCGTGATATTTAGATATCGACGTTCAGCGAGGCACTTCGTGAGACTAACAGAACCTTCTCCATTGTCGACCCTGAGAAGTATTTCTTGCCTCTTCAGACCGCAACTGAATTCGAATTATCTCGGATTATCTATCTAAACGATAGGGAGTAAGGATTGGCTTTTAATATTAGTTCTACGATAGACACATTATGGTTATGTGCATTAGGCTATGATTGGGATTTGGTTATAGTATCCGAGAAGTTTTGGCTGCTTCGGAGTGGTTTGAGAGCTCGAAAGATTTCATCTGCAACAGGTGGGTGTTCCCTGTTTTGTTCGACGCGATAACCTTGCCAGTGCCTATGGTGGCGTGCACAATCCACAGATTCGATATATCATGTAGAATGACTTGCGGATTGCGGAGCGCACCGGTTCGGAGTGCTTCAGCGGTGATTATGAGGGCGTAGAGCGGGTGGCGTAGACGAAAGACGAAAGGCGGTGGCAGTGGAAATCGACTGTGGCGATCGTGGTGACTAAGGATGAACTCGGAGGAAGCAGATGGAACCGGCATGGGTCCCACCAGGAACACCGGGTTGCTGCCTATGGATCCCGCATCGTTATGTCTTACTTATGTGATGTCCAAGCGTGACACATCTATCGTGCACATCATAGCCAGAAGAGGAACAGGTCATATATGTACACAGACTCTTCTTCTTCGCTCTTCGCAGCTGCGGATGAGTTATCTACACAGCGTGCTCTAACAGTCAACAACAAGGCACGGTATGAGCACGAGACATGATTGGACCAAGGAAACCCGCGGATGCGCGCTTGGCGTCATAGCGGCCCGGAAAGGGACCTACTCGCACCCTAACCCGCCGCAGGAATCACCGATTACCCTGCAACGTGACGTCAATATACCTTCGACTAAGCCTACATGTGTAGTCTACTGTACTGTGTAGCTACACATCCAAGGCGTATGTATACTGGTGCAGTCCAGTGGTGCCGCGTGCGAGCAGCGGTACTCAGATTAGGAACATTGCATGGAAGATTATGACCGTTTCGAGGAGATTCATATAGGGACAGCATTAGAAAGACGTCGAGAGCATGTAGGTTCCTGATATGCTCTGATTTGGCATCGCCAATCATGGAATAATATATGCAGAGGTGATGAGGTGGACAAGATCCCGCCTTCAAATGCGACTGCAAGACGACCTCATGATCCCTGTATGGCACGATAGGAAGCGGATGGATAGCGATTCATGTTGAGCGGATAGTCTGCGTCATTGCTGTGCATCATCGCAGATTGCCCCGACCGATCTCCCCTCTTCGTTGCAGTGCAGCATCGCCTGCTCAGGTCAGTACCCGACCTATCTCCCGGTCTAAGGGTCTTCTTCCTCTGTTCTTGTTACCACGATTATCATACCTCCATACCAGCTATATCGTTCCTCTAGCTACCTATCCGATCGCGCTTCCTGGCGAACTTCGCGTCAACAACACGAGCCAAACAACCATCATGCCAGTTATGAACTCCCATCTTGACTGGCTGACAGCTGCACTTTTTTCAAAATACCATACTGCACCCTACACGCATTACACATTACTTCGATGCAACCATCTGAAACACAAGAGTTATGGCCAGTTGCCTATCCAACTCGATCACATCAGGAAACTTGGTAAAAACCGGCGCCTAATGGCTCGGTAACAAATTTTAGTTATTCCTATGGAACGACATGGGGATATCCTATTTTTTTTTTGAGAACCTGGTTCATATGATCTGTTACCCTCTCATGACAAATAACTGGGGCCACCTATACAGTCTGCTTCAAGATATTGCCCATGCAAATTTTGCTATGGAAATGTACATAAACTATAGTCAGCTATGATCACTAGCATAGTCATCTATAGCTGACTATAGTTTATGTACATTTCCATAGCAAAATTTGCATGGACAATATCTCGACACAGACTGTATGGGGGGCCCCAGGTGTTTGTCATGAGAGGATTATAGATCATATAAACCAGATTCTCAAAAATAAAATAGGATATCTGTGTGTCATTTCATAGGAATAACCAAAATTCCTTGCCGAGTCATTAGGCACCTGTTTTTACCAAGTTTCCTGATGCAAAAGGAATCACCGATAACTGACGCTAAGGATGGATGTATTCACTGTCGATGATCATGGTGAAATCTGAAACCATGAATACATTGCGGCTATGGCGAGCATAGTCATCTCAGCATACCGATGACTAAGCAATGTCCTGGCGACTTCTATCTGGAGAGATATCGTCTGGACCCTTTATCGTCACTACTTTTCTATAACACTTTAGTATATCTTAAAGTCACACTGAGACTAACTGAACTCTGTATATTGAGTAAGGTAGTACAAGTGGTGTATGGTAAAAGATATATGCCGGTGCCTAATGTGCCAGCATGCTAAGTACAGCTAGTTGTGGACACATATGGTGTCCGCACTAATAATAGCTACATCACAGATGTAGTGCATATAACTAGTATTATATAATAGTTAATATATATATAATATATACATATTGATATAACAGTCCATAGCTGTTACATCCTCCCTGGCTGACTGCTACTAGCAGTCACCCATAGATATCATCCAGCTCTGGATCAATATCCATAGTACTCTCATCAGGAAGAGTACTACTAGCACCAGCATGCGGTGGTGCATTATCCCCAGGCTCTACTTCATTACTGGGGTGCTTCATCATAAGGAAGCACCGGCTCGTGAACCTGGTTGTAGGACTCCAAGTCCGCGTCCAGCCGTTGCTTGCTGGACTCACCAGTTTTAGCTGGTGTGGGCACATGCAACAATAACCGTGACTGTAGTGATCCAGCCATGGGTCTCTTGCCCTTATTTGGGGCAGGAGGCGTTTGATGGAGCGACATATAAGCAGCTTGCTCCATGGCAGCAGCGCTTAAGGGCCGCTTCTCTTCATCCCTCTCCATATAAGGGATGATTCGCTGATAGATTTGTTCTCTAGATAGAGAACAGTGATTGAGGAGCAGCACTAAGAATTCTGCTCCTTGGAGGATTTTTACAGACTCGGTAGTCTGTGGTTTGCCTTTGGTTCCCTTAATAATTTGGGAACCAAGCCTGATGGGTGTGGATGTGTCTGTAATCCAATGTGGCTGTTGGAAGTCAGGCTTGAGTGAATTTGAATCGAATCCACTGAATATAGTCTTGAATGCGAGACTACTACCGAATACGGCTTTCATGCGACTCATGAAAGCTGGCTGAGAGTTATCTGCGATGATTTTATTCTACGTCTATATCCTCTTCGAGGAAATAGCCATCAGCGTTGTCCCTAATAGCATTAGGGACACTCACTGGGCTCTTGTGCCAACCTACTAGGGCTTGCCACATATGTAGTGACCAATGATCAGGTCGCACGTCAGGCTTCAGAACACGATTCCTGAAGTTCTCGTTCTCGTCTAGTCGCCGAGAACGCTTGCACGAGTACATCACCTTGGGGGGACTGTACAGAGGGTGCGCGCTACCAACTGGAGTGTCGGTAGTATCAGCAGGCGCACTGATTCGCTCGCTGAGGTTGGATGAGGGCTGGAGGCTTGCGACTTGAGCTTCCAATTCGAGGATTCTCTCTTGGAGATCCTTGTTCTCGTCTTGCAGCTGACGATTGTCGGCTGTCTCTTGATACAACTCTTTTTCAAGAGTTGCACATGACTCATCAAGTGCTCTGATGTATTTGCTTATATGAGGCCAGGCCTCATGTAAACCGTCCATTATCTCATCCTTGGAGAATAAGAACTTGGAGGGACACTGCTCGATGTCCTCCAAGAGATGCTCTAGATAACTAGAGCATCTATCGCACCCCTCAGGGTGGTAGACGAAGCAGGCACCAAAGATGGCGCCTATCTCAACGTGATTCTCATCGCGCTTGGCTTGCTTTTTGCGAAATCGCAACAGCAGGTCTGCGGCGTTTCCGCTGTGGGTGGGGTGGCTCATATTGAGTCAGGCAATGGGAGGATAGCAACTGGGTCGCTACCGTGGTGGTTCTGGTTAAGAGAAGAAGCGCCAGAACCGTGCTAGAGGTATATTTATACCTCAACCAGCAGCCAGCCAGCGGGCACTGATCCCATCAGTGCTTCTTGAGGCCACGTTGACCTTGGATCAGATTATTTATGGCATGATCTGATCTATGATGACTCATAGGCCGAGTTGTTCTATTATTACTTTTATAGTAATAATGGTGCATATATGTGCATATATGCGCCAAAATACCTTATTATTAAGGTATTTATTGGTCTTATATGTAATATAAGATCACAGCACGCTAGTTACACTGCGTGCTATACTAGTTATCTAGTGTATATGTGCATATACCCACATATATGTGCATTAATTCCTCTTTCTTGAGGAATTCTTAGGTTTACTTCCTAATCTAGGAAGATCGCGCGGTTGCTTGACACCGCGAAGCTCTAGATACCGGTCTAGAGTTTCCAATTCCTTGACACCTGAGAGGGGTTCCCAGGTGACGTCTCCTAGAGTCCATTGGACTCTAAACTGCAAACCGTCATTGGTCCACTCATGCCCAATGATCTCCTCGACGAACCATTCTTGTTCGTCATCCTTACCATAGTCATAGAAGGCTTTGGCTTCTCGGTTAGGGAACCAAGAATCATTATTAGGTATATGGGGCCTAATAAGACTGTTGTGAAAGGTCACATGGATCTTTCTTGCCTTGAGCTCCTCAGGGAGTTCAAGTATGATGTTGGAGCTCTCATTCCGAGCTTCCAGGACTTTATAAGGCCCTATAAACTTTGGTAAAAGTTTACGAGCCCTACCCTTGGGTAGGTTAAGGTTCTTGGTACTTAAATATACCAAGTCACCAGGAGAATATTCTTTTCCTGGTCTCCGCTTCTTATTTGCATTAACTGTCTGTTTAATGCAACTCGCTATAATGGCATCATGTGTAGCCATTATATTCCATTTTGCGTGTTCAGCAAACTGTTTAATACCCTTATATTTGGTATTAAAATCAGTGGGAAGGTTTATACGTGGCATATACCCATATATAATCTTGAATGGGGCATATCCAGTGGATTTGCTAGTGCTACTGTTAATAGCAAATTCCACCATTGGACAACGCTCTGCCCAATCCTGCTGATCATTGGCAACTACGGTTCTCAGTATTTGCCCAATTGAACGATTTGCCCATTCAGTCACTCCATCAGTTTGAGGATGGAACGAAGTGGACATTAATAGCTTAGTACCTATTAATTGCTGCAATTCACTCCAAAATATAGAAGTGAACTTAGAGTCACGATCAGTTACGATTGACTCTGGTAGTCCATGTAAACGGACTACTTCCTTCAAATACAACCAAGCTACTCCTCTGGCTGTAACT
>KN837102.1:216796-242055 GCA_000827215.1 Sphaerobolus stellatus SS14 | reverse complement strand
ATGAAATCCCACCAGTGAGCTTGTTGAGCTGTGAGGGTTTCCTGAGTCTTAAAGAATGTAAGACTCTTGTTGTCAGTTACTAGAAAGAATTTCCTTCCTAGTAGCTTATCTTGCCATTTGGCAAGAGCTTCCAGTACAGCTAAGGCCTCATGTTCATGAGTCCGATAGTTCTGTTGTGCTGAAGTGAATTTCTTTGATAGAAATCCAGCAGGGTGACAAGTATTCCACTCTTTTCCTTGTCCGATGTATCCTCCAACCCCAAAGTTGGAGCCATCAATCACCACCCATATGTCAAGTGGTGAGTTCCAGTCAAGCGTCTTCAAAATGAGGTGCTTGGTCACCATGTGCTTTATACTTTTAAAGCACTTATCCAGAAATGGAGTCCACTCAAAGGGACAGTTATTTCTGTTTATACCAGTCAATGGGCTGGTATATGCTGAAATATCTGGTAAAAACAAAGCCAGATAATTGCATAATCCTATGAATCACAGGATTTCATTGTAGCTTCTTGGAGTTCTCCAGCTATGAAGGCGATACAGCTTATCTGTATCAGCATGAATACCTTGGTCATCAATAATATGCCCAAGGCAATCCATCCTCTCTGAGTACAAATCTACCTTAGTTTTACTCAGGTATAGATGATTTGCACGCAACAAAGAGAACACTTGATTCAAGTGTTCCTCATGTTCTTCTATTGACATTGAGAACACAAATATATCATCCAAGTAAACATGGATGAATCGACTGACTTGTTTGATGAATATCATAGTCATCAAACGCTGGAATGTAGATGGAGCATTACAATCACCCATCTGCATGACAAGACTTTCATAAGTCCCAAAAATTGTGGAAAATGCAGACTTGTCTACATCTCTATCCACAATACGTATCTGTTCATAAGCTTCAGTTAGATCAATCTTTGATCTAACCTGAGACCTGGTCACATCATTTCTGATCATGTCTTGGTCAGGAAAAGGAGCTACATCCTTTACTGTGTTTTCATTCTGCAAACACTTATCAAACACAGTCCTCAGCTTGCCTGTCTTTTTAGGAAGACAGAGCATAGGTACAGCCTGTTGTGTTGACATCTGTCTCCACCATCCGGCAGTAACATATTGATTGATTTTATTAATCAATTGTTCCTTAAGTGCTTCAGGACATCTAGGAGTCCTATAACGAATCACTTTCGAGGGATCAATTAACTTGATCTCATGATTTACCTCCCTAGATGGAGGTAACTCCAAAGGGATATCTCCAAAGATATCTGCATACCTGTTCTGCCATGCTTCTCTCAAGGCAGGGATATCACTTGTAGTCAGTAATATTCTACTCTGAACACCATAAATACGCTGTTCAGTTCTCCTGCTCCCTGGTTTGCTGCTTCCATAGGTAGCAACAACTGATGGTGAGACTATTGTGGATATTTTACTAGTCTCACCCTCCTGGCTTCATTTCGAAGTAGTAGCAGGAAGAGCCTTAGGCTTTTCCTTCTGCAGACAAGCTTCATTCTCATCTGCTTCAGTTGGCATTAGACTGCCAAACTGATTGGGAAATTGAGTTTTCCCATGTGAACACAATTGTTCTTGAAATCCAATAGGATTTCAAACCGATGCAAGAACGGAGTTTCTAAAATAACGTCATTGTAATCGACATTGGTGATGTCGAAATACTCATCATACTTCTCTTTACCGAGAAGTATTTTGGCAGTAAGCCCATACTGAACAGTAGACTTACTTCCCACACAAGCCAATTGCAGAATAACTGGCTTCTCCAACTCAAACTTTGGAAGTTTGTTGGCCCTGACGAAATCACTGGATATCATGATTCCTTCACACCCACTGTCTAAAAGGCAGTGGGCCTTGGTTTCCGCTATATCTCAAAACACAGATATAGTTTCATTCTCTTTACCTCTTGTAGGTAAAGGACGAGCCTTCTTCCTTGCTCGATGGTCATAGACAGGTTGTTCCTTTCCTGTCTGTATCACTGCAGAGACTCAGATCAGTCTCTGCCTCCTGGACTCTAATTCCATAGAGTCGGCAACGATAATTATAGCCTGATGCTTTAATGACTGCATTGACATGAACAACTTCATCATCAATGGATCTCATTTCGTATTCTTCATCATCGAAATGATACTGTTGATCATCCTCTTCAGATTGATCTTCATGCTCCTGTTGCTCCTCAGGATGAGGAGCATAATTGTCAAATTCTTCAATTTGACCTTCATCTTCCTCAAGAATAGCTTCTTCTATTCTTGCTCCTGCAATTCTCCTATCCTTGTCAGGAAAGGGACAGTTAGGTCTGATATGACCCGGCTGATTGCAGTTAAAGCAGACAACAGTGTTGTTTGCTTTCGCAGCAGTCCTATTAGGATTGCTTTGGGTGGGTCGATTTACAGTATTACCCGGTCTTACTGGGTTTCTACTATAAGTGGGATTATTATTTCTCACATTTCCCCCCCCCTGTTGACAATGACTGAGTTGTTGGCCGGTTCTGGACAGTGTTACTTCCAGATCTATGCTGATTAGATGAACCAGCATTCTGATTGCTACTCCTATTTAGAGTAGTTGGATGCTGAACATGCCTGTGATCAGCAATAGCAGGTTTATTGGCAGATACGCTGCTATGGTTACTGTTGTAACCCGAAGTGTAACATTTGGCATTGTCAATGATTACAGCTTGTTCCACGAGTTTGTCAGGGGACAACCCTAAATTTCCACCCGGGATTATTTTCAACACCAATAATCCCCTAGGAGTGTTTCCAGGCGGAAACCGTCATCCCACGTTTCCGGGTGGAAACCGTCAGCCATCATTTCCGCTCGGATTTCATCAACAACACATCCACCGACTTCTGTGGCCAGAGAGTGGGAGGTTAGGTTGGAGACAGTGGGTTCCACACGGAGGCATGCTGCGCGGTATTAGGAATAGGGACAGTTAGTCCAGGGTCGTCTGCATGGGTTACTTTTCCTTTTCGTCTTAGCACCATCATCTGTGTTTTCTCTTATCTCTGATTGTGCCTGTTTCCTTTTCCTATTTATTGGGCTCATTCTAGCAGAGGCAATCCAAGACTTTCTCTTTGGATTTCCCCTCTGCTAGGTGAGATTCCCTTCGCGTGTATTACTTCCTTTATTTATATACTTTGGATTTCCCCTCTGCTAGCTTGGCGTGACATCCGCCCGGCTCTGAGGGTTGCCCTTACAGCAGAAAGTCTTCCGTTAGGAATTGGACTCTGGAAGCGATCACCAACATTCCCACATTTGGCCTCACAGATGAGAGCACAGACACGAGTGTGGTGACTGCCCCAGAGTCCCCTTCCCAGCAGCCAGTGGAATTCTGCTCGGAATTCTGCCAACCATGACCACAGAGGCCAACCGCTTGAATGCCTTAGAGTTATCATTGACAGAAGAACAAGCGAAGACCGACCGGATTGAGAATCAACTGAACAGACTACTTGTGCTCTTAGACCCCACAGGGGAAAATGCTGAACCGGCTCCACCCGGGGAGGCCCCATCCGTACAAGCTATGGACGAAAGTACCCTGTCGGAAATGAACACGAGCAGAGGTTTTCAAATGAGGCCCTCTAACCTGTCAGACTTTGACAGTGACCGAGCGAAAGGGCAATCCTTCCTCAACTCCTGCAACCTTTATTTTTCGATTGCCGGACGCGCCTTCCACAATGAGCAGGCTCGTATTAGTTGGGCATTAACCTTTTTCAAGTCTGGACAAGCAGCCAGTTTTGCCGACCGGATTCTCAGGACGCAGGCTAGCACCCGCACACCATACTTCGCCGATTGGAAAGCTTTTGAGATAGAATTCAAAAAGCGATTCACACCGCGTAACAAGCAGATCACCGCCATCACCCAACTAGAAGGCACCACATGGTACCAAGGCACAGACTCGGTGGATGACTATGTTGACAGATTTAGAGAACTCATTTTCCACTTGGGATATGTCGATGAAGCTAACCTGGTAGTCAAATTCAAGAAAGGACTTAAGAAATCCTTGTGGACCACTGTAGCGACAGCAGACCCTGTCCCGGCCTTTGATGACTTGGAATCCTGGATTGAAGCAGCTCAAAGAGTTGCAGATGCCAGGGAAACTAGCAAGGTGTTCGAGGAGAATATCCACACGGTGGAGAAACCAACGCCGACTGGCACCAAATCCCTCTCAGTAATCCCAAGAGCGTTGCTGGCCACCCCACCAGCAAGGACCTTTAATTACCAGGCCCGCCTGCCCATTAATCCACCCATGGTCAGTTCCCGCCCGGAAACTAACAAGACTCCGGACGGCCCCATACCCATGGATGTGGACAGGACCCGTGGGAAGACCAGCATATCAAACATTGTATGCAGGTGCTGTGGCAAGACTGGTCAAATTGCTAGGTTCTGTGACACCACCTTTGACGTTTGGAGCCTGATGGTTGAAGAGAAAGAGTAACTTCTTTATGGCCTTATGGCTGATCTCGACATGTTGGACACCCCTGTAGTGGAGCCGGCCAGGGAAGAGGAAGTAATTCCCGAGCGGGAGGATTTTGCGAAGCGTGACAAGTGAACACTGCGCCCTCGTTGCCTGTACATAATCGTTTTTCAATACTGAATAATGAATCGACCATTACTCAATTCCCTCAGTCTGAAAAACCATTACAAGTCGCATCTCACCCACCAGATCCCAGATGGCAAAAGCCCCCCTTTTTCCGCTGACCCACATGGGAAAAACGCCTACCAGCCAAATACATCCTAGCTGCCACCCCCAGTTCAAAATCCTTGTCACTCAAGGTCTCCATTCAAACAACTGATACAGGTGAAGTATTCGCTACACCTGCATTGGTTGATTGTGGAGTGACCGGACAATTCATAGACACGGAATTTGTCCGTTGGAATCGCCTGACTACCTGCCGACTTGCCCGCGCGATCCCGGTATTTAATGTGGATGGTACCAGAAATGATGCAGGCTCTGTCACTGAAATTGTAGATATGGTATTATGCTACAACGACCACACCGAACGGACTTCCTTTGCAGTCATCAATCTGGGGAAACAAGATATCATATTGGGCTTCACTTGGCTTGAGGAACACAATCCAGAGATTGACTGGCAAACCAAGGAAGTCAAAATGAGTCGCTGCCCAGACAAGTGCCTCACCTGCCGCACGGAAATTTGCAAGGAAGCTTCCGCCTGGTGACACAAGAAGAAGGCAGAAGTACGATGCCTTCTGAAGTGCCGTGTGGGCCCGCACCCTACCCTTGCGGAAGAGATAGAAGAAGAAGAGGAATCCGAGGTCAGGGACGACTCGTCATCAGACACAGATGATGAGGAGGACCCTGTTGTGCCAGAGGACAGATTTGAAGAAGGCGACCGGCTTTTCTACATTAATCTCCCCATGGAAGCCGAATTCATTCGGGTGACCCAAACCGTGTCATCCAGATTAGCAGAAGCCCACAGCAAGCATACAAAGGCTGAAACCAATATCCCTGAGTACCTAAAGGAATTTGAAGATGTTTTCTCCAAGACATCATTTGATTCCCTACCGCATGAAAAGATATGGGACCATGCCATTGAACTGATCCCGGACACAAAACTGAAGAATACCAAGGTGTACCCTCTTTCCCCGGTGGAACAGGCCCAGCTGGACGATTTCCTACAGGAAAATCTAGATTCTGGCCGGATCCGCCCTTCCAAGTCACCTATGGCATCACCAGTTTTCTTTATTAAGAAAAAAGACGGAACCTTGTGGCTGGTACAAGACTATAGGGCGTTGAATGGTATGACTATAAAAAATCGTTATCCTATTCCATTGATATCTGAACTGGTCAATCAACTCCGTGGGGCAAAGTACTTCACCAAACTGGACGTCCGGTGGGGTTACAATAATGTGCGCATTAAGAAGGGAGACGAGTGGAAGGCAGCCTTCCGGATGAATCGAGGCCTGTTTGAACCACTTGTAATGTTCTTTGGACTCTGCAACAGCCCGGCAACTCTTCAAACCATGATGAACAACATTTTCCATGACCTTATAATGGAGGGAGTCATATGCGTCTATATTGATGATATTCTGATCTTTACCAAGACCATCGCTGAACACCGACGGGTAACCAAACTGGTACTCCAACACCTGAAGGAACACAAACTCTACCTCAAACCAGAGAAGTGTGAATGTGAGCGGATGCAAATTGAGTACTCAGGCTTGATCATCTCGGAAGGCTGAGTGGAAATGGACCCAGTCAAGGTGGCCGCCATCACTGAATGGCCAAAGCCAGACGAAAAACGTGGAGTACAATCATTTGTTGGGTTTGTAAATTTCTATAGACGTTTCATCAAGGACTTCTCTCATCACGCTCAACCACTATTTGATCTAACCAAGAAGGACATCAAATGGAGGTGGGGCTGCGCGGAACAAGAGGCCTTTGACAAGCTCAAGGAACTGATCACGACTGCACCCATCCTGATCTTGCCTAGTGATTCAGCACCCTACTGTCAGGGGACGCTCCTAGAATTCCGCCCGGAATATTTCCGTCTGGAACTACCCCTCACGTCAAGCACCCTCTGGAAGCGATTCCACGCGGGATTCACCCTCAGCACATTCGTCGACTCCTGTGGCTGGAGAGTGGGAGGTTTGGTTGGAGACAGTGGTCGTCTGGTGGAGGGTATATGCGCATGTAGTCATAGCGCATGAGTGATGGGTTGTTTAGCACCGGTCGGCGATCGGGACCGTTTCGTTGTTTCTCCGTTCGCTTCCGCTTCCTTTGTTTTCCTTTCATTGGTTCGTTCCCCTTTCCTTATTGTTTCCGAGTTCATCAGATCATTGTTCATTTTCCTTTCGGGGTTTGCGTTCCGTTTCCGGACGGTATATAATGGGCTCACTCTGGCAGAGGCAATCCAAGTCTTTCTCTTTGGATTTCCCCTCTGCTAGGTGAGATTCCCGTCGCTTGTATACATTTCATTCATTTAGGTATCTTTGGATTTCCCCTCTGCTAGCTCTGTGTGACATCCGCTCGGCTTCGAGGGTTGCCCTTACAATGGGGAAGACTGATGTACTATCCCGCCGGGAAGATCATGGGTCTGGTAATACAGACAACAAGGATATTACATTGCTCCCACCGGAAATGTTTACAATAAGGGCTTTGGAAGGGGTAACAGTGGTCGGAGAGGAGTGTGAGGTGATGAGGGATATTAGGAGAGGGTTGAAAGACAGTGAATTGGAAGAGTCAGTGACAAAACCGGTGGAAGAGCTGAAGAAGACTAACCTCAAGTCAGTTCGCTCGGCTGAGTGGTTGAAAACCAATGGGCTCTTGCTGTTCAGAGGTAAATTCTACGTGCCGCTGGATCCCGAACTACGCAGGAAGATTGTATCTCAGCACCATGACACTAGGGTTGGGGGCCATGTGGGACGATGGAAGACATTGGAACTAGTCACTCAGAATTACTGGTGGCCGCAAATGTCTAGATACATTGATCAATACGTCAAGACTTGCAACCTATGCCTTAGAACCAAGATCCAAAGAAGGGCTCCGATCGGCGAACTGGAGCCCCTTCTGGTTCCTGAGGCCAGATGGGATACAGTCAGTGTAGACTTCATTGTGGAACTTCCGGACGCGCACGATGCCGATGCAATTATGAATGTGGTTGACTCAGTGAGTAAATGCGCTCACTTTATCACTACCAACACTACAATCACAGCACTCGGCACCGCCCGGCTTTATCACAACCATGTCTGGAAACTGCACGGACTGCCCAAGCAAGTCGTTTCCAACCGGGGCTCACAATTTGTTGCAGAATTCACAAGAGAACTGTACCGTATGTTAGGCATCAAATTGGCGGCTACGACAGCTTACCATCCGCAAGTGGATGGTCAGACCGAATGGGTAAACCAAGAGTTGGAGCAATACTTGAGACTTTTCGTCAATCAACGACAAGATGACTGGGACGAGTTACTACCCATGGCTGAATTCCAATACAACAATCACGTCCATTCCTCTACTCAGCAAACCCCATTCATGTTGGATTCTGGACGGAACCTGCGCATGGGATTTGAACCCCAACAACTGACATCCAGACTGGAAACGGTCAATGAGTTCAAAGACCGAATGGAAGAATCACTGGAAGAAGCGAAAGCAGCCCTCACCAAGGCAAAGGATGACATCATGCGCTACTATAACCGCCGGAGGTCACCCCCACCGGAATATCAAGTGGGAGACAAGGTTTATCTCGACTCTAGTGACATTAAGACTACTCGACCATCCCAAAAGCTTAGCCATCGCTACCTAGGGCCATACAAGATTATAGGGAAAGCCGGTCGGCACACCTATAAACTTGAGCTGCCATTGTCCATGAAACATAGTCACCTTGTCTTCAATGTAGTGAAACTTTTACAAGCCCCCAACAACCCAATTCCCGGACGGAAAGCCGATCCACCACCCTCGTCGGAATTAGTTGATGGTGAAGAACACTATGAGGTTGAAAAAGTATTGGACAGTCGACTGTTCCGGAACTGCCTGGAGTACTTGGTAAAGTGGAAGGGTTATGGATACGAAGAGAATTCATGGGTTGCCGAGCGGGATATGGCGGCAAAAGACTTGGTCACAGATTTTCATCTTAGACACCCAAACACTCCTTGACGGATCCGCACTAATGCTTTCAACTCATTAGATTTCCGTCAGGTCAGACAGGTACACCATACGTCGAGGACACTGTATTCTAGAGGGGGGGTAATGTCAGGGGACGACCCTAAATTTCCGCCTGGGATTATTTTCAACACCAATAATCCCCTAGGAGTGTTTCCGGGTGGAAACCGTCATCCCACGTTTCCGGGTGGAAACCGTCAGCCATCATTTCCGCTCGGATTTCATCAACAACACATTCACCGACTTCTGTGGCCAGAGAGTGGGAGGTTAGGTTGGAGACAGTGGGTTCCACACGGAGGCATGCTGCGCGGTATTAGGAACAGGGACAGTTAGTCCAGGGTCGTCTGCATGGGTTACTTTTTCTTTTCATCTTAGCACCATCATCTATGTTTTCTCTTATCTCTGATTGTGCCTGTTTCCCTTTCCTATTTATTGGGCTCATTCTAGCAGAGGCAATCCAAGACTTTCTCTTTGGATTTCCCCTCTGCTAGGTGAGATTCCCTTCACGTGTATTACTTCCTTTATTTATACACTTTGGATTTCCCCTCTGCTAGCTTGGCGTGACGTCCGCCTGGCTCTGAGGGTTGCCCTTACAGAGTTCATCAATCTTGCTGAACTTGACAGTAAAACCTTTACCAAGTACTTCTTCCCTGATACTAGGTTTTAATGCATTCATAAACTGTCTCTGGTATGAATACGTATCTGGCAACTCCACCATTTGTTTTGCTAGTTTAGTCAACTGCTGATGCAGTTGCTGCACGTTCATAGAACCTTGCATGAGGTGGTCATAATTGACTGCCACTTTGTTCAGCGACAAGGTTGGCATGAACCACTTCTGGAGTCCCATTAAAACAGACTCCAGGTCCCAGTGTTTGACCTCTCGATCAAACCGCTCTACCTGCCGGTAGGACCACTCTTGGGTCTCATCAGTTAAACACTGACCCAAGAGTTGAAGCTGAATCTTACTTGCTCGAGGCCTGAGCAAGTTGTACATCGACATAAATTGAAGTAGACTTGCAACCCAGTTCTCAAACTTCTCTAGGTTGCGCTCACTGCTGTAAGTGGGAGGGGTCCCCATTTTAACACCAGCTTTAGCCAGAAAGGATTTTTCTGGCTCATCCTCCAGTGAGGCATTCTGTAATGCCTGCCTCACCATCTGCTGAATACCACTGTATTTAGATGTCATATTGACCACTGCACCATCTAATTGTGCAGAGATAGGCAAGGCAGGGGTGTCTTGTCGTCCAAATGGGGCATTATCCTCAGGCCGAGGTGTATGCTCCTCTCTTATGGGATTTACCCCATAATTCCTGGAAGGACTAGGAACGTTCCTTCCAGTATCAGCACTGAACTGTACTTGTTGTTCAGGCATTAAACCAGCTTCACGCAATCACAAGTTCTGGTCTAATTGGAAGTGTATAGTTTGCGCTTCCTGAGCAGCCTCCAGGAGCTCCTCTTCAGGTGCTTCCTCGTGGAGAAGGGTGTTAACCTTCTCTTCAGCCAGCTTGAGTTGCAGCTCAAGGGCTCTATGGCTATGCTGCGCGGCCTTATTGCTAAGCTTGCTCCAGTACTGGGCATTGGCGTCCAGTGCCTGCATTGATTGAGAGACAGTGGTCACACTGTCTGCATCAGAACGCAACTTCTCTTTGATAGTTGCAGAAATCGTTGACTTGATCTCTTCTCTCAAATAATTCATGTCAATGCTTTGAGGCTCCGTTATTGAATGCTGGGAGCGTTCAATTGAATCAGGTATTCCCCAAATTACCTGGTTTGCTGACAGACTAGGTCTGTCACGCATATTAGCACTCACCGGCTCACACCGAGTGTTAATTGGAGACGCATGGACTCTGTGGAGTTCATGTGCGTGCATTCAGTCACGCGTATGTCACGTGTTAAACACGCACGTGACGTATCCCTCACCCATGCTTCAGGTGTGTTGCGCGCATACACTGTATGCGCCTCACGGCCATGTCTCGGCTGTGAGTCCTCACCCTGCTCACTGTGAGCAGTGTGGGGAATATCCTCGGGGATATTCCGGGAAAGGGGTGCCCGGGAGTACCGATCACCAGGGACACGAGAACACGTAGTTCTCGTGCGTTCCTCAGCTCCTGATACAAGAGCTGGCTCAATCATAGACGTTTGGTCTATGATACACTGAGTAGCTGCTTGGGCAGCTGCTCTGTCATGTGCCCGGTTGTTACCGGGCTCAAGTGTCTTCCCTGACGCTTGATTAGCAGGAACTAAAAATAGTTCCTTCATCCTCGAGGACATCCTATTCATGGATGCCCTGATTCAGCTGAATACAGTATTCAGCCACTCCGTAGCCTCCATGGCTTCGGCAAGGACAACTTCTGCATTGTCCTTCAGAGTTATAAACTCTGAGTATTCCTGTCAGACTACTTCCACTTCATCAGCGTGAATCCTGAAGTGTCCTTTAGTATCTCCTCTAGTAGGAAATACTTGGCCAGGGTCACTAGGTGACTCTATTCCTCAAGGGGAATAGCGACCCTGAGTGGCTGTGATAGAAGCCACTCTCAGTGGGGAAGGACTGCCCTGGTGGGCAGTCCCTGACGCGCCAGCCAATCGGCTGGGGCTCAGACCCTGAGTAGCAGTGTGGGGATGCACATCCACTCTGATAGGTGACTGTACCCTGCTGGGTGCAGTCCACGAACCATGTGCTGTCGCATGTGGTTCATCCGGATGCTCCGAAGGGAGCATTCGCAGGCTCTGTTGGGGGTCAACAGAGCGGGAAGGGGAGTTCGTCAAATTCCCTGTAGTGGGCTCACTGTCTTCAAAATCCATCGCGGACAGCTCTTCTGCCTGCGCTCTCCTGTGACTACGATGGTGACTCATCGTAGTCTATGTAAATTATTTGTAGAGCTACAAATAACAAACAGTTTTGACAGCTTCAGTTCAGACCCGCGGTACTGCTGTGTTGTCTGACACGTTGAATACCGAATAATTAACACACAATAATATTGTGTGTTAGCTATTAGAACCTTCGGGGTTCTTGTAGTTCTAACCCATGGTACTTCCACGCAAATATGCCCGTTGAATACCAAGTACTACCATACAACTATGTTGTCTGTTGAATACTGAACTTTTGGGAGAAAGTTAAAAAATATATAATGCTTTGGTATATCTTAAAGTCACACCGAGACTAACTGAACTCTGTATATTGAGTAAGGTAGTACAAGTGGTGTATGGTAAAAGATATATGCTGGCACCTAATGCGCCGGCATGCTAAGTACAGCTGGTTGTGGACACATATGGTGTCCACACTAATAATAGCTACATCACAGATGTAGTGCATATAACTAGTATTATATAATAGTTAATATATATATATATATATAATATGCATATTGATATAACAGTCCATAGCTGTTACACTTTCAGCCCCCAGATCCTATGATATCTTTTTGGATGTCTCGTTTTAGCCTGATTGCTCCCACACCGGTATCACCAGTGACATCCTGCAGAAGTCTCTTGTAGTATGCGGCACACTGCGTGCATTCAATCTGCAATCCTACATCATAATGGACCTGGATTGACCTACTTGCGTGTATGCTATACTTTCTTGTTCTCTTTTTGCTCTATTTTTTTATTTTATTATTCTGTATAAATCTTGGCTTATCTGTTGCGCATGTATAAAGCTTTCTTCTCACTTTTCCTCATGGCTCGAGAACATGCAAATGTAGATTTAAATTTTTGCTGTTATTTAAAATTATTATGGTCCAGTTACAATGGTCCGGCGAAGTTGCTCCTAAGACTCCCGAACTGCAGTTTCGCATGCGAGTGCCCCGAGGTGCAGTCCTCCTTACCCATTACTCTAGTAGTTTAAAGCCATACCTTGCTCCCGTGGCTTTGATTCACCCTGTCGTAGCAGCGTCTATCTACCGAAAAGTCTGTCTGTCTATTATCTCCCTTCTGATCATTCTTATGCTTTACTTTTGTACTTTTATTCAATGATAATAAGTGTTCATAGCATTGTAATATTAGCTTATCCTTCTTGGGTGAGCCAATCCGGCTGTCATCCCAGTTCCGACGCTGACCAGCCCGAGCGTTCCGCCCAGGTTTACACCACCACCTGGATATTTGGGTTCCAGTATCCTTTTAAAATCTCCTAACGACCAATGGAGTCAAAATACATTGCTTATACGTAATAAAAACAAGTGTACTAAGAAAAAATTCGTTACACAACAATAAACCCTATAGCTTTCCAATATTCTATCCATTTCAACACATCCTCCTTGCCTAACTGAGATGCATTGGGCAATGTGGATGAAGCATGAAGGCAATTATCAATTGTTACACCTGCCATAAGGTCATGCTTTCGGTGGCAGAATTCCATGTGCGTTTAAGTCTAAATCAATAGTAATCGGTCAATCTTAGAGCATAATGCGGGTGTCCCGGTTCTCTTGCCATGTTTTGAGACTCCAGATGTTGGAAGTGTTCAAGACGAAGAAACCACTCGTCACAAGGCACCAAAGGAATATTCAACGCAGTGGCTGCTGCACCCATTACTGAAGACCAAGTGACAGGGTGTGGATGTCTTAAATAGATCGTATGGTATCTCGAATATTGAATGTCTATGATTGCAGCTGCAGCAGCCTCCGGTGAGATCCACGATACAATATAAAAATATGGTTATCGTGAGTCCTTACCCCAGGCCCATCAGGGAGACAGCCAAGATATGTACCCGACTGGATGATTGCTGGAGCCCAGTCGGAGGGATTCCATGCCCCATTTGAGCTTCCGCTGAGCAAACCAACATGGATCACTTTGGCAGGTACAGAGAACCTTTATGCAGCGGCATGAAAAGAGACTGTACTTTTCAACTCAACGTAACTGTCAGGGGACGCCTCCAGATTTCCGCCCGGAACCTTTCCGTCCGGAATTATCCCTCACGTCAAGCACCCTCTGGAAGCGATTCCGCGCGGGATTCACCCTCAACACATTCGTCGACTCCTATGGCCGGAGAGTGGGAGGTTTGGTTGGAGACAATGGTCACCTGGTGGAGGATATATGCGCATATAGTCATAGCGCATGAGTGATGGTTGTTTAGCGCCGGTCAGCTTAGGGATTGTTCCATTGTTTCTCCGTTCGCTTCCGCTTCCTTTATTTTCCTTCTCATTGGTTCGTTTCCCGTTCTTTATTGTTTCCGGTTCATCAGATCATTGTTCACTTTCCTTTTGGAGTTAGCGTTTCTGTTTCCGGACGGTATATAGTGGGCTCACTCTGGCAGAGGCAATCCAAGTCTTTCTCTTTGGATTTCCCCTCTGCTAGGTGAGATTCCCTTCGCGTGTATATATTTCATTTACTTATATCTCTTTGGATTTCCCCTCTGCTAGCTCTGCGTGACGTCCGCTCGGCTCCGAGGGTTGCCCTTACAGTAACCTGTTGACCTGCTGACTTGAGGATTTACAATTGGTTCTTCGGGGGCAAGGCTCTCCTTTGAATAATCTATTTTAGTAAAATGTGTTTGTCAGATGAAGTTGAGAATTACTGATGAAACTTACTAAGGTATACACCCATCATACTTATGAAAGAAATACACGAAACATTTGCATGGACAGCAAATTCACTGAGCTTCTCACAGCCCATGATAGACAGCTCAAAATCGTGCAGAGGTTAAAAAAATCAATAGGCCAGGATAGAGTGAAGGATGACATTGAGTCAATGATGTGTAAGTTAGATAAATAGGAAAAGTACCATTGTGAATGATCTTCATCACGGAGGACATTAGCTAGAAGAGAAACTTTAGTAAAGAATTCTGTTCCGGGTGACAAAAGATAAATATACCTCAACATATGCAGTCTCTGAGAGACTAAAGAAAGCTGCAGCTAGATCTCCTTCTAATAATACTAATTTCTTGGGGCTTATGTTGGGTTATGTCTTGATTTTGATGCACTGCCTTCTGCCTGGGTTGAAGATCCTCATTTTTGCTGGAACACTTGAATGCATATACTGTCCTCACATTTTCCATCACACATAGCTAAGCTAGCAAATGTGCTCCAAGTCCCCCTATTGTCCCTATCACTAAAAACTTCCTCAGGAGAACTTCCTTGGATTTGGCCAGGCGGATATGAGCAATTGGAGAGCATCTCACAAACATATTTCTCTTTAACTTCTTCCATTATAAAATACTTCTTTTGAGGACACTAGGGAGAGTTTGGGTTGTAGGAGCTGCTAAAGGGGTATCGTCCCTAATAGCCAGGCAAAGGATATTGTTCACCAAAACATCACTGAGTAGATGAATTTGGCTAACTTCAACAGTAAATTGGAGAGCAAATGCTAGCTTTGATGCTGAAAGAGAATTGAGGCCAAATCTGGTTAAGGGTATTTTGGGTGAGAAATCCTCCAAAGGGATCTTCAGAATTGCTGTAACAATGAGGTGCGGGTGGCCAATCAGAAAATAGACCTGCTCAAGTGGAAGAGGCATGTAGAGGAGGAGGTGGCAGAAGTAGCAGCTGTAGCAAGGAGACAAGTGGAGGAAGCAGTTAGGCTTGCTGAGATCAGAGCAGCTGACAGGGAAGAAGCTTGAAGGGAGGACAAGAAGAAGAAGCTGACCAAGTACCCCCTGGTCCCCATGCAGCCCCCTAACTCTGGCTTGTGAGATCCTCACCCCCTATACTCAAAGGATGATGGAGAAGGATCAGTACTGTGAGATGTGGTACTTCATGGTGGAGGGTCTCAATGCAGCCAAAAAATCAGGTGCATGTCGACAGCAAAGGTGTTGTTCCCATCACAGATGGATGCAGTGGGATGGCTTGGGTTCCGGCTGTGGACACAACCCAGGTTCTTTCAAGGAGGACCACGAACTCATATGGGAGGAGTTCTCAGCCACCATCCTGCACATGCTCCCCACCATGCAATGTGCATGCTGACTGGAGGACAGGATGGAGGCACTAGTGGGCTTCTTGTTGAACTATGTATGATCATGGACTTGTATTGGACTCTATGTACATTTATTACTTAAGATAGTTTACATAAGCTCACATCAGTATGTAAGCTAGTTTATGTCCATTGCCAGCCTCTAGCTTTAACCAGTAGGACTGACAACGGACTAGGTATGTGTTACCCAGAATATAGCTTTAACCACTAGGACCGACAACGGACTAGACCTCCCTGTGTTCATTCCCACTCATGAGATCTTGCATCAGTTACAAGTCTACCCAAACCATGTACCTGTTTAACACTTCTGGGACAACCTGATTAGCCACCTATTGCAGGTTTCCATTGGCCCTCTGGCAAACAAGACCCTCCTGCTCTACCAAGCAGAGCAGCAGGAGGCCTGACATCTGGAGCTCCTTGAAGCCAGAGGCTGGAACCTAGCTGAGATTGGCAGTGTGCTCATACAGAAGGCTGTGGATGATGCTTCTCAGACACAGTGTGAAGAGACAGATGGGGCCCTGGCAGCCAAGGTTAGTTCATGTTTTTATTGTTGCTCTTTCAATTGTCCTCAATATTACGCCCCAGGTGTCCTCACTCCTTGCTCCTTGCTCCATGTTCCTTGTTTCCTATTCCTTGCTCCCTGTTCCCTGTTCTTGGCCCCTTGCTATCCCACCCCTCATTTCTTTCATCATTTTCCCACTCCCCTTTACCTCCCCATTTTTATCCTTACCTTGTTGATCCTTGCACATTTGCTAACCCTTGTCTTCTTACACAAAAAGCATTGAGATATTTTCAGATGAAAGCTTTAGAAATCTTTTGAAATGCACTCCATTTTCTCAGTATTTTTTCATACATTGCTGGAAAACCTTAATAAATCAAGGTTTCTGTCAGTGTTTGGGAAAATCCTGGGAAAATGGGGCTGACTTCTAATGTTTTCATCATGTTTTCCTTGAGGAAAAATTCCTCATTGCTTCCAGTGCTAGTGGGACTACCAGGTCAAGCTCACAGTAGCTCAAGCATCTCCACCCAGGCAGTCTGCTACTCACCAGCAAAGGTGTTCAGCCTTGCCTCCACCCTGAAGCCATGCTTGAGGCCCAGCAAACAAGCACAGCACTGCAGAGTGCAGTCACAAAGCCAACAGGGATTTTCAGAATGATGCAGGGCAGGCAACTACTGTCTACCTGCCTTGCACCATCTGTTTGGGGTGTCACCAACATGACATCTTTGCATGTTGTGCCTCATGAACCTGGGATGGGGGGCATGCTGTGGTCACCAAGAGGCAGGACAGGAAGCTGGTCCTCCTCTGTCTCAGATGGCAGGGACAAAATGGGTGCCCCAGTCAAACACATGATGAGCAGTGCCTGTGTTCAGGCTGCAGCTCAGGTTTGCATGGAGCCCTGGTTGCTCCCATGTTCAGCTCACAGACACCCTATAAGCCAGAGACCTGGGAGAGGCGGCTTCAGGTGGCAGGGTTGCTTGAGAAGTACTGTGGCATCCTGAGGAGCATGCAGGAGGGTTTCAGGTTTAATCCCTCCCACATTCAATGCACTCAAGCCCCCTTGAACACTGAGTCCATCACAGAGTTCATGGAAGTTTTTCACAGGAATGTGCAGGGGGAGTTGGACAAGGGGAAGTATCAAGGGCTGTACACAGTGGCCAAGGCAGAGCAGTTGGTTAGGCCATTCCAGATGTCCCCTTTCACCATTATTCCAAAGCCAGGGCAAATTGACAAGTACAGGAACATTCAAAACTTTTCCTTCCCCAGACAGATTAGGGCCCCATTTTGCAATCATTCTGTCAACTCACAGGTTGATTTGGATGACTTCCCATGCACCTGGGGGACCTTTGACAACATGTGTCTGCTATTCACACAGTTGCTGCCAGGTTCTCAGGCAGCAGTTCAGGATGTGGTGGAAGCATACAGGGCCATTCCATTGCATCCAGAGCATTGGCTGGCCAACATGGTGCAGGTTGCACACAGCAAGGTCTACCTGGATGGAAACCTTGCCTTCAGATATGGGTTGGCGGTCAGGGGTATGGGTGCATCATGGACACTAGCATGCAGATCTTTCACTCCTGTGGGGCCTGGCCAGTGGAGAAGTAGGTGGACAACCATGTCTTCATTCACATCCTCAAGGAGTACCTGGCATCTTACAACTGGAGTAGGGAAGAGTGGAGGAGGAGGATCAAGGAGAAAGGTGAGCAGAGGAGTGGTGGGAGAATTTGGTATGGAGGTGGAGTTTTGGCAGGAGGCATCATGGAGCAATTCATGGAGGATTGCACCTTCCCCTGCCTGGACCACTCAGGAGTATTACTGTGTTTGGAGGAGGATGCCAGGTACTCATATGCCATGCAGGACATTGACAACATCTCACATAACCTCAGGATTCATTGGGAGAAATCAAAATATATCCCCTTTTCCACCTGGCTAACCTACCTGGGATTCGTGTGGGATCTTCAGAGTCTCATGGTTGAGCTCAGCATGACTAAGCAAGACAAGTATAGGTCAGTGTTGGATAACTGGGAAGCCAGTCCAGCTGACATCCTGCAGGAGGTCCAGTCACTCTACAGCAAGTTGCTGCATGCCTGCTTGGTTAATCATGATGGGAGGTCACAGCTCACCTCCTTGGAAGCCATGCTGGGATACTGCCATGATAGTCCTTTCATACCACAGAATGTGCCAGGATTATTACCAGACAACCTACAGTGGTGAAGAGCTGTCCTACAGCAAGAACACATTGTTAGGGACATTCCGTGACCAGTCCCTGTCATTGACTGCCAGGCTTACTTGGATGCTAGCTCAGGGATCAGCATCAGCATCATCCTTGGTGGTAGGTGGTGAGCTTGGAGGCTCATCCTAGGCTGGTGAATGAAGGGTGGACAGAGAGACATCAGATAGGCAGAGGCAGTGGGTTTTGAGCTGCTTATCAGGGCCTTGTTCCAGCACAGTCCCCCTGGGAAACACCTCAAGCTCTTTAGAGACAACAAGGGAGTTGTCCAGGGTTAGTGGAACAGTAGGAGTAAGAATGCAGCCACAAACCAAGTCTTCAGGAGGATTCAGGACTTCCCCACAGGCCATGGCAAGGCCAACAACATCCATTCCAAGTATGTTGCTAGTGCCGGAAACCCCACTGACAGGCCTGTAAATATCCTCCTCGGCATTCATCCTTACCCCTCATCTGCATCCCTCATGAGTTGCAGGAATTCATCATTGATTCATCAGTAACAGTATTATATTGTCCGGTGTGTCCCAGACAGTCCAGACGCCCGGATCGCCCTGGCGGACTTCCCCCATTTCGGAAGCCTCCAGGACTGGTTACCTGGCGACCAGACTGTCTGGACAGTTGCTCATCCGGTTGTCCTAGTGGTCCAGGCAACTCCAGCAGCTCTCCAGGCATTGTCTTACATTGATACTACAGTCCATGATATTTAATAAAATATTATATTCAATAAATGTAAATAATGTACAAATTCAATACAAATTAGATAGTTAGTCTTCTGCCCTTCTCACGAGAGCCAGTACCAACCTCTGAGCCGCCAAAAGCCTCCCATTCCTCTCTGAGAACCATCAATCATCAATACCTGCCACTTGCCTGTCCACTGCCACTGTTACTGCCTTCATGTTCGGAACCATCGGTCCTGAACTTCGTAATCGGTCTCTAGAAGCTGAGAGGTATCTGTATAAAGGTCCTAAACAGCGAGTGGTGTTAGAATAGACATCAAACCTGATGAAGCTAAATAACTCACAGTCTGTTCTCATGCCAAGGTAGAGGTCTTTGTTGCTACATTATTATGTCAGTTAAATCAAAATAAGCCAGAGTAATGGTAGTGTACCCTTCTAACCCTAAGAAAATCAACTTTATGCCTGCCTGCAATGGAGCCTTCATTGATGATAAAGATTGGGACTTATATAGTGGTAGCACACTTACTCAGTCGGCTTGCTAATAATCTTCGAATCTGAAAGATGAATTTGAAGGTTGTCTTTGACTGGTCACTGGTAAACAGAAGATCAACATTGAACCAACCGAGTATTAGTTAATTACCTTTATATTCTGTGCTTGTGGTGGTTCAAAGGAGCATTCAAGATGGGAAGAGGAAAGCGATGGTAGATGAGGAAGGAAAGCGAAGGTGGGGTGGTGAGAGACAAGTGATGATGGTGGTAAGAGTGAAAGAAGTGTGACATGATTGATCAACAGTTGCACGTGACAAGTTCATCGACCAGGACCGATGAGTGCTTCTAACTTGTAATTCTCACATCTCTAAGTCTACCCCCATGTATATAGATAGTCTTCAGGGAACACATTTGATAGATAATAGATGTTATCTGTACATACTCATAATAACTTAAATTCAAAGGCATCTAAAATAATAGTGCATTAAGCTATGAGTCTTGTGATCGTCGAATGATGTGGGGAATAAGAGTACTATTACTAGTATTAGTAGTAAGTAGCTGTAAGTATATACAGAGAATGCGATAAATAGATATGCTGCTGTTAAGTATTACAAATTATTAATTATGTAATGTTTGTAAACTTGGAGATGGTTGGACACCCCTGGACTGATCATTGTATGTCCAGAAGCATCCAGGACATCGAGACCTCCCAGAAGCACGTGGGATCAGAACACGCCGCTCCAGAAATAGTGCAGCTGTCCGGAGCTAAACTACCGCTACTGATGTTCCCAGCAGCTTCTCTCCACTTGAGTTCAGGCTCCTTGGCAAGGGCGGATACTCAGTCAGCACTACAAAGGTTATTGCCAGTGTTATTAACAACAACAAGGCCAGGTGCCAGTGGGCCAACAGGACCTTTTGAGAACAGAGGGAGCAGGAATTCACACTTTAGTGAGCTGGTAAGGGTCATCCAGACCCAGACGTGGGAGGTTAGAGGGTGATGACAAGGTCAGCCTTCATCAAGCTCATGAAGATTGCCACGGCCAAGGCTAAGCTACCCAGGGTTCATAGACAACAGCTCTGCATTGGCTCCATGTTGGAGTACCTGTTGTGGGGGCTGTCTATGGAGCAGGTAAAGAGCTTTGGCTGGTGGAGTGGCAATAGCTTTGCATTATATCTGCACAAGCACTCTGTGGTGGTGACATCTTTCATCCAGAGTGTCCCGGTAGTGCAGCAGGCTGGGTCAGTCCTCCCCCCCCTGTTAAGCCCCGTGCTTAAGTGTCACAGCACGTGACTTCCTTTAACCTCTATGAAGCTTTGGAGGTCACATACCTTCGGAGAGCTTCGTTCGGACTTCGTTTGACTTCCTATCTTACTTTGTTCGACTTCGCATCCCACCTCGTCTTCATGTTCGCACAACAAACCCTTTGCCCACATCCCAACTTCTTCTTGATCCCGAGGGCAACACCTTTGCCCACATACTTTGTTCTATCACTCTATCCGCTCCACTATTCCATAAGACTATTATTAGTCTTCCCCGGACCTGGCACAATTGGTCCTCGTTACTACTTCTATTCTGACAGATGACACTTCGTCATGTCTGTTCCCATTTTGTTTGTATTGTTTCCGTTCGCTTATCTTTTCTTATGGTATATTTCCGTTCGCTTATTGTTCTCATGACATATCTTCCGTTTGCTTATATTCATATTGCATATTTATCCGTCATACCCTTTCGATCATTCACATTATTCATTTATACATTCCCCCGAACCTTCGCTATTCAACGATACACATATACCCATTGTTCTATCACTTTATGTTATGCCCTGTTCCGTATTTGACTTATTCGTTTGTAATACTTCCTTCCGCTTTCATCCATGGACTTATAGTATATAAGTACATGTATCTTAGCTAGTTTTCTCCAGTCAGAAATTAGCCCCTTAGCCTTATAGACCTTAGTGTATATCATTCCTATACTCGAGCCTAGTGCTCATTCTCCTCTATATACTTCAGATCTCTATTACCTCCGAACCGAATACTACCTTCAAAGATCAACTCCGAACTTCACCTCAAACCTTTGATCTTACTCCGAAGTCCTACCTTCGTTTGGGACTTCATTCAAACACTTTGGAACTTCGGTATTCGAATCCGCTCTTATATTGTTGGTTCTAATCTGTTCCAAATTAAGGACACGTATATTTCGAGAAGGTGCAACCCACGACGTTTGAAGCCAAGTCCTTCGGTTCTAACCCTTCATTCTTTAGTGTGACTTCGTCTGTTACTTCGTGTAACAGCTATAGGTCGTTATATCAATATATGTATATACATGTAATATAATACATAAATAAAAACTAATGTATATTAGTTATATGCGCTACATCAGAGATGTAGCTATTATTAGTGTGGACATCATAAGTGCCCACACCAGCTTGTATTTAGCATGCCGGGGCATTAGGTGCCAGCATATATCTTTTTACCACACCCCCTGTACTACCTTACTCTATATACTTGAGTTCAGTTAGTCTAGGTGTGAACAAGTAAGATATAAACAACTGTTATATATTTTTTAACTTTCTCCTGAAAGTTCGGTATTCAATGGACAACAATAGTTGTACAGTAGTGCTTGGTATTCAACGGGCAATTAATTGCATGGAAGTACCACAGGTTAGAACTAAAAAAAACTGAAAGTTCTAATATTTATCACACAACCCATTGTGTGATTTATATTTGGTATTCAATGTGCCAGACAGCATGGCAGTACCACGGATTTTGAACTAGAACATCAAAAACCGCTAATTATTTGTAGCTCTACAAATAATTACACAGACCATGATGAGTCACCACCGTGGTCCCAGGAGAGCGTGGGCAGAAGAACTGTCCGCAATGGATGTGGAAGACAGTGAGCCCACTACGGGAGATTTGACGAATTCCCCATCTTCCTCTGTTGACCCCCAACAGAGCCCGCAAATGCTCCCTTTGGAGCATCCGGAAGATCCACATGTGACTGCACATGGATCGCAGACTGCACCCAGCAGGGAGCAGTCACCTAACAGAGGAGGTGTGCGGCCCCGCACTGCCACTCAGGGCCTGAGTCCCAGCTGATTGGCTGGAGCATCAGGGACTGCCCACCGGGGCAGTCATACCCCACCGAGAGTGGCTTCTATCACAGCCACTCAGGGACATTATTCCCCGCAAGGAATAACCCACAGATCAGAGTCGTGCAGCGACTCTGGACAAGTATCTCCTACTGGAGGAGATACTGACGAATACTTCATGGTCAAGGCTAGTGAAGTCGTAGTACTCCGTCAGGAGTACTCAGAGTTTATCACTCTGAAGGACAATGCCGAGATTGTCCTAGCTGAAGCCATGGAGGCTACGGAGCGGCTGAATACACTATTCAGCCGAGTCAGGGCATCCATGAGTAGGATGTTCCCAAGAATGAAGGAACTGTTTTCAGTTCCTTCCAATCAAGTGTCCGGTAAGACACTTGAGCCCGGTAATAACCGGGCACATGATAAAGCAGCTGCTCAAGCAGCTACTCAGTGTATCATAGCCCAAACGGCTATGATGGATCCCGCTCCCGGTTCAGGAGCTGAGGAACGTACGAGAACCACGCGTTCTCACATCCCTGGTGACCGGTACTCCCGGGCACCTCTTCCCCGGAATATCCCCGAGGATATTCCCCATTATGCTTGAGGTGAGCAGGGTGAGGACTCACAGCCAAGACATGGCCGTGAGGCGCATACAGTGTATGCGCACGACACACCTGAAGCACAGGTGAAGGATACGTCACGTGTGCGACTGGCACGTGACATCTGCATGACTGAACGCACGCACGTGAATTCAACAGAGTCCATGCGATTGAGACGCGACGTGTCTCCAATTAACACTTGGCGCGATCCGGTGAGTGCTACTATGCGTGACAGACCTAGTCTGTCAGCGAACTGAGTGATTCAGGGAATTCCTGAATCAATTGAACGTTCTTGACATTCAATAGCGGAACCACAAAGCATTGACATGAATGCTTTGAGAGAAGAGATCAAAGCAATGATCTCTGCAACTATCAAAGAGAAGTTGCGCTCGGAGGCAGACAGTGTGACCACTGTCTCTCAATTCATGCAGGCACTGGACTCAAATGCCCAGTACTGGAGCGACCTTAGTAATAAGGCCACGAGACGTAGCCGTTGAGCACTTGAGCTACAACTCAAGTTGGCTGAAGAAAAGGTTAATAACCTTTTACATGAGGAAGCACCTGAAGAGGCGCTTCTGGAGGCTGCTCGGGAAGCACATAGCATATGCTTCCAATTAGACCAGAGCTCATGATTGCGTGAAGCTGGTTTAATGCCTGAACAACAAGTACGGTTCAGTGCAAATACTGGAAGGAACATTGCCAGTCCATCCAGAAATTATGGGCCCAATCCCACAATTGAGCCGCATATACCGCAATCTGAGGTAAATGCACAATTCGGCTGACAAAGCACTCCTGCTTTGTCTATCAATGCACAATTAGATGGTGCAGTGGTCGATATGACCTCTGAATACAGCGGTATTCAGCAGATGGTGAGGCAGGCATTACAGAATGCCTCACTTGAGGATGAGCCAGAAAAATCCTTTCTGGCTAAAGCCGGTGTTAAGATGGGGAACCCTCCCACTTACAGTGGTGAGCGCAACCTAGAGAAGTTTGAAAACTGGGTTGCAAGCATACTTCGATTTATGTCAATGTACAACTTGCTCAGACCTTGAGCAAGTAAGAATCAGCTTCAACTCTTGGGTCAGTGTTTAACTGATGAGGCCCAAGAATAGTTTTACTGGCAGGTAGAGCAGTTTGATCGAGAGGTCAAACACTGGGACCTGGATTCTGTTTTGATGGGACTCCAGAAGCGGTTCATGCCGACATTGTCACTGAACAAAGTGGCAGTCGGTTATGACCACCTTATGCAAGGTTCTATGAATGTGCAGCAACTGCATCAGCAGTTGACTAAACTGGCAAAACAAATGGTGGAGTTGCCAGATGCGTATTCATACTGGAGACAGTTTATGAATGCATTGAAACCTGGCATCAGGGAGGAAGTCCTTGGTAAAGGTTTTACTGCCGAGTTCAGCAAGATTGATGAACTCGTGGAACAAGCTGTAATTGTTGACAATGCCAAACATTACACTTCGGGTTACAATAGTAACCAGAGCAATGTTTATGCCAATAAACCTGCTACTGTTGATCACAAGCGTGTTCAACAAACAACTACTCTAAATAGGAGTAGTAATGCAAATGCTGGTTCGGCCAACCAGCATAGATCTGGAAATAATAATTTCCAGAACTGGTCGACACCTCAATCAATGTCAGCAAGGGGGGGTGGAAACATGAGAGATAATAATCCCACATATAGTAGAAACCCAGTTAAACCAGGTAATACTGTAAATAGACCCACCCAGAGCAATCCTGTTAGGACTGCTCCCAAAGCAAACAATCCAGTTGTATGCTTTAACTGCAATCAACCAGGTCATATTAGACCTAACTGTCCCTTTCCTGACAAGGATAGGAGAATTGCAGGAGCAAGAATAGAAGAAGCTATTCTTGAGGAAGATGAAGGTCAAATTGAAGAATTTGACAATTATGCTCCTCATCTTGAGGAGCAACAGGAAGATGAAGATCAACCTGAAGAGGATGATCAGCAGTATTGTTTCGATGATGAAGAATACAAAACGAGATCCATTGATGATGAAATTGTTCATGTCAATGCAGTCATTAAAGCTTCAGGCTATAGTGATCGTCGCTGACTCTATGGAATTAGAGTCCAGGAGGCAGAGACTGATCTGAGTCTCTGCAGTGATACAGACAGGAAAGGAACAACCTGTC